>PVKP010002371.1:0-124048 GCA_004027715.1 Plecturocebus donacophilus
GGGGGTACCATGTAATTTTAAAATGTGATAGCAGATGAGTGTTATCTTCTAATTTTACAATCACCATATTTTCTTCCTAATTCCTCTGAGATTTCCACCCTTGAAGAAACCAAAACCACTGACTCAGTCTCTTTCCTCCTGCTCTAGTATTCTTGCATGTAGGAGAAGATTAACGCTAGATATTCAAGAATGAACAAAGTCAAGTAATAAATGATCTTTTCCTAAACTGACAGCTAAAGTTAGTGGAGATTTTTTAGTACTTTATATAAACAGTACAAGGAGGTGTAAGCTTTTTTTTGCAAATTTCTAGCTGCAAAATTTTATAGACTGACAAAATTAGAAAAATAAGACTGGAATAGCATGAACAATATACATAGTTATGGAATGCATTAATGTTACTAATAGGAGTTAAACTTGGAAAACAAAGATTTCTTTGACCTTTGAACTATTTCAAATCCTTTAAAATTTAATTTGTGAAAACTTATGAAAGAAAGCATGAAACTATCCCTATTTAGTGTTTCCTTTTAGAGATAATCACAACCCACTATTTTAAAACAATATTGCTTTTTGAAAATAAAATATTGATTTGTTGAAGAAATGGGCAAACAATATTATAGTTCAGTATTCTGTCACTCAGAGGCATAGCTCAAGCCAAATGACTTTCATTTAAGAACTTTCAGAGTAACAGGTAATTTTCATTCATTATTTACTACATCCTTGATATCTCAACATTGAAATCTAAGAGAAAAAGTCGATTATGCTGAAGCCACCTAGACTTCAATGTCTCCTCAATTTTGGAAACTTTACCATATCACCTATTCTAATTTCAGTGACTAAGCAGATCTCTTTTTAAACTTAAAGAACGAACTCTATCCTCAAATTTATTCTTGCTGATCAAACAGATGCACAAAAACAGAACAATGTTTGTTTACTACAATTAAGCACAGACAAAAATGTAATTTGACAAGTGGCAAGAAACAGCTTTCTAATGAAAACCTATGCATTCTACAAAATTCTTAATTCTTTATTCTAATATTGTGCCTAAGTTACGCATTCTGGAAAGGCATTTCCTTTGCAGAGGCAGAAAGTAAAGCCCCAAATATCTTGAAGTCAAAGATCTAACTACCAGCATCTATATAACTTCAATGGTTACATCTCGTAAAAAAAAAAAAAAAATACCCATTTTGGGCTCTTCTTTCAAATCATAGTTATAAAATAAAATCCACTCACTTAAACCAAACTCCAAAATTTTCTCTTATTTTCTGCAAAAAGTTAGTAACAACATACAAAACATGAGATAGAAGAGAATTTCTAGTAGACCAATAAGCTGCACAGTTTCATGACAGATACAAGAGGAAGAAAATATGCTCTTTGAATGATAGAAATAGTTCTGAAAAATTTTCCCCAAACAGTACTGCAGAGTAGTAAACTCTAGGTCACACGTCTTTATCTAATGCTGAACACCAAAACCCCTAAATTGTAACCTCTCTGTAATAACAGCTGAATCCACTGAGGCTGCTTTACCACGGATACCATACCATTATGATGAGGGTTCTGGGTCTATTCATTTCATCGTCACTTTCCAGAGGCAAAATTTCGTGGGATGGTTCCTCTTGGCGTCGTCTACAAATGTGTGGACAGCTCCTCTGGACCACAGAACGAAAAGCTTGAAGCAGAACAATGCTGGCAGTGCAGCCCATTGCTGCATCCTGGAGCCTACAAAATAACTTCTATGTTGATGCTATGTTTGCAAAACAGTGGCTCCTTGTCCCTGAAAACAGCCTACACTGCAGCTGCAGCCGGCTCACTCTCCAATCACTTCCTTGAGCTCTGATCATCTGATCATGGCCAAATAGCTTGGATGCAGAGATGGGAAAGATTTGATCCACGGAAACTGAACACACTCAGGAACATTAGAGCACTGCGCTCAGAGAGTATTTCTCAATTTACATTGAGAGCATGTTTCCTGTTCGTTACAAAGATGATCTTCGATTCTCCTATCAGAGGTCTGAATAAATATATCTTTCCCACTCAGACACACAAATAAATTACTCTTTTTCACAACTGAAAATCTGACTTCACACTGACAATTTTTCCTGAGGCAAATGAGCATCATGTAAAAAGTGAAAAGGATTGTTTTTTAAAAACATAAACACTTCCTGAAGGAAATTTTGCTGGATATTTCACTAAGTGATTGTGGTTTTTACTTTTCATAGTTAATAAGTTCCAGAAATGAAATTGGCTTATCTGAAACATAGAGTTCACTAGATCAAGATGATTTAACCAAAGTATGCACGCATTAACCAGCCCTGAGTGAGAGACACCAGTGTTCCCCTGCGGTTTCCTTTCAATAGCATGGTTGTTCTGTTCCCACACATGCAGTTCTGCAGCCTAATACATTTTTATATTTACATAGGCGGCTTGCAGGGCTGAAAATATCTCTATTACCGAGGTCACTCAGCAAGCTCCACCAAGCTGACCTCTTAGAAAAAGCAGCTGTAAAGCATTTTAACATCCTATCAATAAGAATTCAAGGAGCTGAGAAGGACTTTGAGGTCTTTGGTAGTTAAGAGTCTAGTATTTCCTGACTCCTGTGAGACTAGTCACTTAGGAAAGAACCAAAGAGAGATGCTTAGAAATCACGTGTCCTTTCTGGAATGGCCTCAACATCTAATGGTATAGTGAAAGGGAATAGGGCAACAGGGGCTGCTTGCGCTAAAAATATCTCATGGAAAATGGATTTTGCTTACAAATGAGGAAAGTATGAAATCCCCAATAGAATTCAATGTTGGTATCTTTCTGCCAAGCTAATTCTTCCAGTGTAACTCTCGGAGATTCAAAGAAAGAAAACGTTTTCTTTGGTTTCTGGGCTCCTTGGCGTGAAGTGTGCTGCAGGAGGTTTGGGGAAGGATTGCTTTGCTGTGACGTGTGGCTGCCCCAGCCTCAGTAAGGTTGCTTCCGCGGAAGTATCTAGCATGATGCCCAATTAGGCATTAATTGCTCAGTAATCTGTCACAACACAACATCATTTTAATTGGTATGTTGGCCAGAGAAGTAAAATATGCTTCTTTTTCTTTTCTTTTAAGAAGTACTGGCTGCCAGTAGTTTTTCATCTCTCTCTGTTTTGAGCAAACATATTTTAGTGCTGCTGGAAAAAGAAGAAAAAAATGCTAATGATGCTGGCAAGTCCTCTAACTCCCTCCGGACCTTTGTCAGACTGCCCGGGTGCTAATCTAAACCATTTTTACTCTAAACAACTAGGGCATTTACTGCAGAGAGTCTACGATTTAGCCTGTCTGGCTTGTGTGTATTGGATATCTATATATAATCGTGTCCACTAGAGACAAAAGTGCAGAGTGGGCTTCTATGTTTGTGAATGTGTCTTTTCAAATAGGACAGTTCCTCAGGCTCCCTGTATGGCAGTGCCCATCCCCACCCACTTACTCCCATCCCCCAGGACATATCTCTCTCCAATCACTTCCATGGGTCCTGATCATCTGCTCATGGCTGCATAGCTTGAACACAGGAAGTTGCTAGATGGAAATGCTTAAATAGTCCACCAGCTCCAGTCAGAACCTGGAGAGAGAAGATAGATCCCTCAGCTATTCACCAAGGGCTTGGCAGGCAAGATGCACTTCACATCCTAAACTCCTCTCGAACCAGCTCTCTAAATCTGGCTGACCTCTGGGGTGGCTTTTGGAATCAGATGTTTTGGCAGATGCCAAAGTCTTTAGGGAGACAAATGAGATGCTTTCTAGCTATTACAGTCCCACTTTCATTGATCCTCTCTGCCTCTAAGGAATTCACTCCTGTTATTGATGGGCTGCTGAGAGACTCAATAGTCTCTCCCTGTTAGCCTCTGTTATCAAGCTAAAGGAACGTTCGAGGATTAGTTTCTTTGGAATTCAATACACACAGCCATTATCCAGTGGATGAAAAACAAAAAGACAAAATGCAGGAAAGAAAAGTTGAGTATGTTCTCCAACATTTCTCATAAAAGACTCCAAACATGCAGCAAAGTTGTAAGAAATGGGTTAGGTTCTGAGCACTATGTTTTACATAGTAAATTAAGCTGGAGATTGGGTTGAGTTAGGGGAGAGATTAGAAATCTACCCAGAGACATGGCCATGTTTCCATCAGATTTAACATGGGTGTTGATACATGGGAATTTTTTTCTTTTCTTTTTTTGTTTTTGAGATAGAGTTTCACTCTGTCGCCCAGGCTGGAGTGCAGTAGCAAGATCTCAGCTCATTGCAACCTCTGCCTCTCCAGGTTCAAGTGATTCTCATGCCTCAGCCTCCTGAGTGTCTGGGACTACAGGCGTGCACCACCACACCTGGCTAATTTTTGGTACACAGGAAATATTTTCAGATTAGGTATAAACTCTTCAGCAGGTGTCTGCTATTTTCATTTGAACTATTAATAAGATGTATCATTAATTTGACCTCCAAACACCAAATGTGCAAAGCCTTACTAATAAATGAACTTTGGAGATTCTTCTTTGCTCTCTCATCTGCCTTCTTCCCCTAAGGGGTCTTATTTCATGACTCAACAGGATATTTATTAAACCTAAAATGCTAGAAACAAGATTTTTTAAGTACTTGCCTTAGATTAGGAAATAATGTCACTAATAATTCATAAGGTTAAATTTTCCAAAAAGATGTTGGAAGCTAGATTTCATTCTGGGCCATTAATTATATATTATATTATATTATGATATGTTATTTCACATATATAAATTTATTCAGCACTTATGAAATCTTAAATTTTTGTACAGCGAAAAACGTTCTTGTTTCAAAGCAGAGATAGCCGTTCTGTATAAATTAGAGTAGCCTTAGTGTACACAGGAAATGGAAGGAAGGATGGAGGGAGGTGTTTTAAGATCATATTGACCAGGGAGAAAGACATGTAGGAAGAAAAAGTAAGTCATTTCAGAGAGTAAAAGAAAGTTAAGGAGAAAAAAAAAAGAAAAATACGAAGGAAGGGACAAATAAAAGCCACCAATATTGTGCTGAATCCTAGGAGGGTTCTGGACTCTGTCTCAGGGGTCCACCTACTCAGCTGTAGGCTGCCCATCCTTCTTCAACAAATCTTGAGTAATGAATTTAGTTTTCAGAAGACTTTTCTAAAACCTTTTGGCCTGGGAATGATTTGGCTATACACATAGATATCTCTACCACTGGGAAAATATGTCCAAAGATCTTTTTACAATGGGCAAGGAAATATATATTTAATTTAAATAAATAATGTCCATTGAAAGTGCTGGACTGTCCCAGCTTTGTTAAATTATATAAAAGCTGTATGTCTAAATCTGTATATCTAATCTGTTGCAAAATATGTACATCTGTTTTGACTGTGTCAAACTGGACTGTGCTATGGCATGATGGAGGTGAAGCCCATATTCTTCTCCTCCCCAAAAGACCTGGTGCATCTGAGTCTTCTGAAGCATAATGTTGCCCTTGGATGGGGAGAGGTTTTCTGCTATCCTCTATAAGATATCAAGTACATGGAAACTTACTGCTGATAACAGATGTTTGTTTTGTAAAAACAAAGATGAGTTTAGATAAAATATTTGAGAAATAAAAAATTTGAGAAATGGATATACCTGATGCTATACAGCTTGGTTTCATTGCTTCATATACTGTGAGTTTCTGGTGGGTCTATTTCAAGACTCTAATAAGGTCATGATCAGAACTTATTTATAAAGGTAAATTTTAGGGAAAGGCTAAGAATTTAAGGGTAGAATTATGTCCCCCCAAAATTTATATGTTGGAACCCTGACCCCCAATGTGGCTATATTTGGAGAGACAGCTTCTAAGGGAGTAATAAGGTTTCATGAAGTCTTACGGGTGGGGTCCTCATTCTCTAGAACTAACGTCCTTATAAAAAGAAGAAGAAACACCAGATCTCTCTCTCTCTGTCTCTCTCTTGCACTCTCTCTGTCTTCATGTGTGCACAAGGGAAAGGACATATGAAGCCACAGTGAGAAGGTGCCATTTCAAGATAAGAAGAGAGTCCTCACCAGAAAACAACCCCAAGGACACCTTGATCTTTGGCTTCCAGCCTCCAGAACTGGTGCAGAGAAGAGTTTCTGTTGTTTAAACCACCCAGTCTGTGGTATTTAGTTGTAGCAACCCTAGCACCCTAGCAGACCAATACAAAGACCTTGCCTGGAAAAACCAAATTCTAACAGTGAAGCCTCAAGTGAATCATCACCTCCTCAGAGAAAGGTTCTGAATCCATCCAGGTTGAATTAACCTCCACCTTCCTCCCTGCTTCTAAAACACAAATGTTCAGGAGTCACCTGTGAAGTAACTTTTTGCTGCACTTGCCTGCCCTCTGGCCAGCAGAACATCACTTCCACATTTGGAGTCCAGAGACCCTGACTTCTAGCTCAAGGTGATGCGTGGAGTACATTTTTTAATCTACCTCTTTCCCCAAATCCAAGTGAAATGACAACAAAACAGTATAAAGGGAATATGCTGATTTTAACAAGATGAGAAAAGATGGGGAAACTTTTTCAGCAAATGAGAATTTTTGAGCATCTCTGAAGGATGAAAGTGAGTTTGATTGCATTAGTAACTAAAAATGTAGTATTCAGGAACAATTTCCAGGCACAGCAAGAGGATATAGCAGATGGCAGCCATTGCCCACAACAGAGCCCAAAAAGGGCTCCAAGCTCTAGAAAGTAGGGGCTGGATGTGAGAAAGTAACTGGAGAATTGCCCTTGGACCCTGTTCTCAGCATAGACAAAACACTAGAGCACCTGCCACCAAATATCCCAAGAAAGGCAAATACTTCCATAATACCTAGCACAGGTGTCAGCACCTCAGTGGAGCCCTTCACTATTTTGGCTGTGGCCAGTGAGGATGGGGTATGTATCTAGTCAGCCTGGCAGACTGGCTTACATATCCTGAAATGAAGACTGCAGTTGGTGCACTGGTCAAACTGCCAGCTTGTCTACAGGTCAGTCTGATCAAGTGAAGGAGAGGATTCAATGTTCTTCCTCTCCCTGATCCCAGGGCCAGAAGGCAGAGTACTCTAGCTCCCCAAACTAAGTAGATCTTTCTTAGTTTGGGTTAACTTATGGTGCGACTGACAGGACCTATAGTCAATATGGACTGAGCATCCTGGTTCAAGTCTAATTTGATGCTTGTCCAAATGGCAGCCTGCTGGAAGAGGCAGCCAGCAGAGCACACCAGAAAAACTCACAGTGAGCTGCTGCAAAATGGAGATCACGCTTTATGCTTTCAGGATATTGGCGGGAAGAGAGTAACTGCAAAGGCCAACATAGAGCCTGTCCCATAATTATTCAGTGAACCAGTGTGATGCTGCCTTTTCTAGGGTGATAACAGAGGCTTGATCTCCTCCCTCTCAGCTTCCAGGATCAGCTTAAATGTGATACTGCCCTGGAAAAGCCTCCCCTAAGAGGCCTTGCTTCACAGCCCTGAACCTCAGTCCTTATCACTGTACCCTGTGGGTTTCCTTTCTAACATACCAGCTGTAATTACATCCTGATTGATGTAATTTTTAAATTATGTCTTCCCTCTCTGTAAGATATAGGATTGTGCTTACTTTGTTAGCTATATATCCTGCACCCACCTTGGAGTACATGCTCAGTGAATAATAGTTGTGATGATGATGATACCCCTAAGAAAGCAAGCCCTTACACAGAGCTTGCCATGTGCCAGGCACAGTTCTAACGAATATTTACACATCAAGCTTCATTTACTCCTCCCTCTATGAGGCAGTGCTGTGATCATCCCTGTTTTACTGTTGAGGAAATTGAGGCACAGAGAAATTAAGTGATTCCCTCAGATAATAACAGCTAGTAATTGGTAGGACCAGAATTAGAACTGGCATGTGGTAGCAGGTAGTGAGGCAGCCCTGGAAAATTCCCTTTAAGAGCTGGTCTGTCCCTCACAGGAAAGCTTGCGACTTTTTGTTGGATGACAGTTTCAGAAACCAGCTAGTGATCTAGCAGATTGTTTTGAGGTGATGACTTAAATTGCATTTTGATGGGAATTGAAAACATTCTTAAATGTAATGAATTTGATCAACAAATTATTTAAATGTGCTGTGTTTACTGTGTGAAGTGTTCACTGGCAGCAGTGACTCAACTGCCTAAATTGGCTGTCAAATCATATATTTAGAATACAGAAACACAACGGGCCCCCTTGATCATTCCGTGCTTCCTCCTACATGAATACAATGTTGGTTAACACCAAAATGCCCCCAGAAAAAGGCTATTTGGGGTCCAGTTAGAATGAGGAAAATGAGGCCATCACCCCAGGACACCCTGCGAACCTCGGTATGGTTGCCCATGCTGGAAGAGCTTCCACTCACTCTTAAATCCACTGGAGGCTGACCCTGGAGAGCTGGCTGACAGCTCAGACATGTCACTGCTGCAGAGAGAACCAGCCACCTTCCTTCCTGGGCTAGTGTGGGGATCTAGGGGTGACCATCAAGTTGATGAGAACTCAAGTGCCTCACAATCTTTGTTTCATCTTCCTTCTCTACCACAAGTATTTTCTGTGATGGGAAGAAACCTGGGTTCAAAGGCACAGGGTAGGAAACTTCCATCTACTGATTTAAGCTATAGTACTACGTTTCCGTGGGAGCTCAGAAATGATTAGTGGAATGAATGGATCAATAGGTAATAAAAATCACACCATCATTTTCATCATCTCATCACCATCATCAAGCTCTTAATTATGTTGGATTTCTTTGTAAAATTTCTAGAGGCTCATCAAGTGTTGCTAAACAAAATAACCCAAGGGAGAACCCTTTAGATTAAAAGTGACAGAGGATTTTGCCCCCAGTCAGTAAAACCAGGTCATGGGATTTGGTCATTTTCCAGGGCAAGATTAGTGAGAATCTTTTTCCATGTCTGTTTCCAGATGGGTAAGTCCCCCCACCCCTCAGGTCTAAACTCAATTAAATGGGTTGGAGAGAGTTAATCAGTGCCTTCTTAGTTGAAAAGCGGAAAACACAACCCAGTGAAGTCATTCTTCCTAGTACCCACTTACCCTTTATCAACTTTCATCTGTGCCCCTCCTACTGCTACCTCTACTCAAGGATTTGGGACTTATGTTTATTGTGATAGCAACCCATGACCTCTTTTTTTCCCCCAACAACTATGATTTCCAGAGATCTTTTCTTTCAGTTTCTCTCTCTTCATTTTCACTTAATTATAGTGGCCTCCACTTTGCAGGTATCTTTCTCATGTACTGACATTTATTGAGTTGTACAATTAATCACCTTGGAAAAAGCACACTGTTCTTTTGCTTTAAAAATACAGGTGCTGTTGCCAAGCTTTCCTTTATCTTCATTTTTCTACCTTTGGCACTGGTGCAGCTCAAAAGCAGATTATTCTTTTGTTGGTACATTTAGATGCCTCAGAAAATTATCTTTTATTGCTCTCTAAATCAGCTTCCTGCAGAGTGCATGGATAATTTAAATGTTCCATTAATAACTTACCTTTCTTCGGCATCTATGTTTGATTGAACTCTTCTCAGCTCATTCTAAACCTTTCTTATTTTTAATAAAGGGTAGTATAATGCAGTACTTAGGCAAAAGATCAGAAAGCAGGTTGCCAAAATGTAAATCCCTGTTAAGCTGTTTATTACCCTTGTTACTTTGAGAAAAATTTTAAGTCTCAGTTTCCTCATCTGTTCAATGAGTTAATATTCATGAGGATCTAATATCCACATAAAGTGCTAGACCCAGTACCAAACACATGGTAAGAATTCAACAAATTTTAATTATTGCTGGAAAAGAGAAAATCTAAAGACTTTTAAACACTGCTTATTTTCTCGCCACTGGGAAGTAGATTTTTAAAAAACTCTCCTTACTCTTCCTTGGGCAGGCACGCACAGTGGTCCCTGCATGATGGGGGAATAGGTTTTGCATTTGTCTCCTCTGCGCTTTAAAGTTATCTTCCATGGGAATGTGACGCAAGTTCCAAATAAATCCCCTTCCCTGTTATTTTTAATGAGTGAACAAATTTGAAATAATATAGTAATACTTCACTTATCCTGAGGTCACTTCTTTTGCAACATCAACTATTCTGTTCACAATCAAGTCCTGAAAAGGGACAGAAACAAATTCTCCAGAGCCAGAAAAGGGTGTCATATAATTTGTTCTATGAAGCTTATGGGAGTGGCTTAGTGAAGAGGTATTTATATCGTCATGGTTAATGCCGTTATCTTATGCGGGATTCTAAAGAGCTCGCTGAGCTAAGCTTACAGTGACTTTTGACCAAAAGCAGTATCATTCTGACCTGCTCTGGTCAGCCAATTGCTCCTGGAAGGATGTCTCTGCTGAAGGCAGGTGGGCTGAAAGCTTCTTCAAGTATTTGTGGTGGGCCCAGCTATGAAGCCAGCCCACCAAAGACTCAGCCATCTGATAGGGCTGAGGCTATGTACATAGGAAAGAAATGAGGGTGACATAATGCAGCCTAGAAAGTGATTCAGAGCAATGAGCGCAAGTTTCTAGTTGAAGGGACCCACCTGTGTTTGAATACTGGTTTTGTTGTCTTGGAACGTTAATTCTCTGAGCCTTATTGTCTCCATTGGCAAATAAGAGTAAGACGAACCCTTCTACAGAACTGTTGTAACAAAGGCACATAATACAAAACACTGGCATAAACAGTAGATGTTATTCTTTCACCACTATCATTATTACAACCATTTGTGATACTATCATTGTTATTCAAAGTTAGTACCAAAGAGGGTAGATAACAGTCCTGCCAGTCAAGGCTCAAGGTCAGTAAAGCCATGCAGAAACAGTAACTCAAACAGCAGAGAGAGCCTTGACACTGGAACGAAGTGGCAAGGACAAGGGAGAGGTGGGACAGGATGTTTCCTTGACCTCTCTTCACCAGCCCATGGGCCCAGGGTGCATGACTGTGTCAGGCTGACTTAAAGGTATGAGCCACCCACCAAAGGAAGGGACAGATGACAGACAATCGGAGAACATGAAAAAGATAAAATAAAATCAATATCCATGGTGTCTGGGACTAATCCATGTTGGGGGTGGTAAATACTGGAAAGGTGGATAAGCAGTGTTCTAGCCCAGTACGACAGATGAAACTGATGCATTAGGGAAATGACTGATGCATCAATGACTGATGTTTGGACTTTATGGTGGGGGTGAATATAGGAGGAATTGTTGCTGGCATATATTCATAACAAGGACACTAATGCATCAGGAAAAACCAAATTATGTCCATGTGGCCTTGGGTTCAGGAGGGAGAAACCTGTGACACATTCTGGATAAAACTTCCATCAGCAAGTACTTTTAACTTTTAAAAGTTTAGCGATTAAATTGGGTAAATTATGTTATCTTCAAGAGTTAGCTATGTGAAAAATATTTTTGGATGACACAGAATAAATGAGCTATGAACTGTACTCTCTGTACTTGTTCTATTTCATTTTCTGTGTTCATTTTTCCCCCTTTGAATTGTGGCAGGAATTAACCACCCACCTCTTAAACATTCCAAGTTAAATCTAGTTTACAATAATCACGAATTGCTTTCCAAACACGAAAATGGCAGTGTTTAAAGTCATTTACAATGTTCTTTCCAAATCAGTTTTAAAGGTAAAAAGATATCACCCTGAGTGTGTCACAGTTTTACGTTATTTGCCAGGACTCAGGGGAGCTGCCCAATGTATCATTTTAGGGTTGGTGCAAAGCACCCAGCTCCAGGGCTTTGCAAGGAAACAAGGGCAAACCCAAGTTTAAATCCAGCAGGAATAGGAGACATAGGCAATATTCAGAAGATTAACTTGATATGATAATGTTTAGCTTCTCTTTACAACCTAAACTGCAGGATGTGGTTTCTTAAAGTTTTTGTTCCTACTATCTCCAGTTTGTGCTACTGACAATTGAAGCCACTGTGGTTCCCCAAAAGTAGCCTTCCTTCTTGTGTGAAGAGGTTGGAAAAGCAGAAAATTGGCTTCGGGCTCTAACACTAATTAGGACTGCAGACAAATCTTGTCACCTCTTTCTCTGGATCTAAGTTTTCCTGTCCATAAAATTAGAGGATTAGAGCATATGACACGAGTTCTTCCAGGTCTAGGATTCAATAGCTTTATCTAACA
This sequence comes from Plecturocebus donacophilus, assembly GCA_004027715.1. NCBI lineage: Eukaryota > Metazoa > Chordata > Mammalia > Primates > Pitheciidae > Plecturocebus > Plecturocebus donacophilus. Next base: position 12,105 of record PVKP010002371.1, read on the forward strand.
AAAAGATTCAGCTGGAACACCAATGACCAATGTCTAGACTTTAAGGTAGAGGTGAAGATAGGAGTTGTTGCTGGGATATACCCCATTCACCTAAAAATTTTTTTTTTGAAGGCTATAGTAAACATCACCAACAGTGTCACAAAAGAGGTAGAAGCACTCTGAAAAGTGAGGTGTAAGAGGAAAGCATTGGAAATTAGGCAGTGGAAGGAGGTCCAACAAAGCGCAGAACAGTCATCCCAGTTTGCTCTAATATGTAGACAGCATTACCCTGTGGTGCAGATTGATGGAAGGAATACTAAGAAGACTCACATGGTCTCCGTTTGGAAGTTTAATCATTTTGGTGTCCAACAAGCCTGAATTTACCATTTCCCAGATTTGTGACTTTTTGTCAAATGATCTTTTGCTCTTTGTTTACACAGTGGAGAAATGGGAATGGCAATCATGTATTATATCAGATTCCTATGACAAGGAGGAGTAAATGAGATAATCCAAATGGAGCACTTGACACAGCACCTGAGACATTGGGAAAACCCAGTAAAAAGAGAAGCTCTACTGGTTATGGGCTCAACTTGGGAGCATCCACACTCCACAGCAACTCACCAAGTGAGTCAACTGTGCCTTCCACTGCAGGGTGGCACTAGCAGTCATGGGAGAACAGAGAACCTCCTACAGTGGGAGAAATCACTGGGATCCTGGCACTTCAGATGAGAAGAACGCAAGACAGGATGCAGGGTATTCATGTCCACCTTTTAGGTGAAGTATTGTTATCCTGTTTTATTTTCAAGTGCAACTTAATCCTGACTGTAGAAAACATCCCCTCCCTCTATCCCCAAGCCCACTCTGTCCCCTACCAATGTGGCCAAGCTGCCAGAGGGCAAAGCTGAAGTGCAAATGGAGATTTGGCTCCAGGACCCTGGGTTATGTGGAGGTAGGAGCCCAGCCTCCATGCTGGTAGTGTTCTACCTTGAAAAACCCTTAAACCTGATCAACTGCATGTACTCTTGGGTCTTTAGGAATATGTGTGGTTAGGATATGATCCTATTAGATTTCTGAAGGGAATACAAATTATCTTACTGCATTCTTAACAAAGGTCTTGTCCCCACTCGATATAGCGCTGAAGAGAAGGCATATCCCATGAACATGCTTTGGCTTCTAAAACACAGTCTATCACAACATGTCTATAAATTAAATAGGTAACATTTTAGATCACTTTGTAATTCATTTAATATATAAGATTTTTTAAAGGAGTAGCCTATCAACTCTTGATGTGTAGCGTGTGTGTAGTGATGTGTAGTGGTGTAGATGTGTAGAGGTGGTATGTTATGGCCACCTCTATAGAAGCTCATGGTTATATAAAGCTTCAAAATTAAGTATAATGTGACATCAGAGGTAGTATACATACTGGTTAAGGAAGATTCTTGGAAAAGTCAGACTGGGTTTGAAAGTCAGTTCTGTCTCTTACTAGCCTGGTAATCTTCAGCAAGTTAACTCCTCTCAACCTTCATACTTCCCTCCGAAGACTACTGTGAGAATTAAGTGAGATAATATGTATAAAAAGTTTGACATGGTGCCAGGAAGTAGTACTGCAGGGTCAGCAAATGGCAGCTACTATTACTGTCTCCAAAAAGTGGAAGACACTGTCAACCAGAAAGTCTCTACTTCTGCTTTCTCTTACAGGCATTGAATATGTGAAATGTGGTACTCACTAAAATATTCTCACAACAAAGACTGCTTCTTTCTAGAAGCTTCTATCTTAGTGTCGCCTGACACTTAATTATCAGTGCTAACATATGTTGGGAGCTCCCTGGGAAGAGGTCATTGGTACACATCCAGTGTTGGCAGACAAGATCTTCCTCCAACTGGTCTGATTCAGGGTATATATTATGTCGTTCTTCTACTCACTTTAGGTAGCTCTTTTTCTAGTTCGCAAAGCAAATTTTCACACACACACACACACACACACACACACACACACACACACACTACATAAATCTGTGTTTGTTATCTATTGGTGAATAACACGGTATTCCAAAACCTAATGGCTTTAAGCAGAAATAAACGTATTATCTCACAGTTTCTGTGTGTCAGTAATTCGGAGTAGCGTAGACTGTAGTTCTAGCTCAAGGTGTTTCCTGGTGCTGCAGACAAGATGTTGGCTGGGCCCATGGTCATCTGATGGTTGCAGCTGCCCTCCCACAGTTCACTCACATGGCTGGCAAGTCAGGAGGGGCAGCTGACAGACCTGACTTCCTAAGCAGGTGAGTTTCTTCACAAGGGTTGCTTGGGTGTCCTCATAACATGGAAGCTGGCTTCTTCTGGAGTCAGGAATCCAGAGGATAAGGACGAAGCCAGAAAGACCAGTCTAAGTTATTGGAGTTTGAAGTTGATGACCAGTCTAAGTTACACACTATTATTTCCGCAATATCCTATTGGGTCTATGGGTTAGTCCCATTCAGAGTGGGAAGGAACTAGGCAGGGCATGAGTATCCAGAGGTATAGATTGTTGGAGTCCGCCTTGAAGACAGTCTCACTGTAGACACCCCTCTGCCACATACAAATCATATGTCTAAGAAGCATCTTTAGTAACTCAGCTAACATCAACACATATAATTCAACAAACAGTTAACTGAACACCTATTATCTATTTCATGCCAATAACACACAGGAGGGCCTCTTGTAGTTGTTTCTAGGTTTGAACAATTTGGATATTTTAATGTAACTTTTACTATTCCAGCACTGAAAGGGTGTTGCCTAGCATAGGTGCCCACGGTGACTTGCTTGCACTCCCTTCTCACCACACAGAGCCATGGAGAGCCACTCAGTCCAAATGACCCAAAAAGATAAGTCCTCAATTGCTGGGGAGAATGACTTTTAAAAAAAGCATGGTTAATTGTGCAAATCTCAATACATTCCTTTGTTTTCAGAATGTGGAAAGTGATTGCTGCATTGTTAACTTTTTGGTTTTATTTGAGAAAAAGATATTACATCAGCTTGAAGAATTTTTAATGTGTATTGCTCACACTCTCATCCAAGAGCTTGTTTTAGTGTAAAGAGGACATTATTGGTATCCAAACTCCAATTTTTACAAAAACCCAGGTTTTTTTTGGTAAACTTCTACATGTTATTTTTGTTCTTAAGCATTTTAGCCAGTTACATGATAGATGTTATTTGCTTCCTTGGAACTGACTATGGGGTAATTTGAGTCAACTAATAAGTTGTCCAAAATAAATGGCTAGGCCATTACTTGGGCTAACCATTGTTTATTCAATGAAAGTCTCGTTCAGGTCTCCTACCCACTCAAGCAAGCACTTTCTCTCCTCTTCATCACACTGTGTGATAAAAGTTCCCTTATATCTGCTGTTTCTAATCAGGCACAGTGGGGCCTGGTGGCCACTAGGAGTCGGATGAGGGTGCAGGAGGATAAGCTGCCTGATATGACACAAAATATCACAACTGAATTAGTAGAAGAAACAAATCCTAAAAGGCCAGGTATCTGTCCCAACTTCAAGGGGACTTATAGACTTGAATTCAACCACAGTGGGATTTGACTGCTTGTGTTCAAGTCCTGGCTCAGCCATTTATCAGTTGTGTGACAATGGAGAAGGGACTTAACTTCTCTGCGTCTCATCTGTAAACTGAGGAGAGTAAGTGTAATGACAGTTAGGGTGCCCATATAAATGACCATCCAAACCAGAACCCTCTGAAAGTGAGAGAGAGTGCTATTAATAATTATGTGTACATAGGGACTATTCACAGACAAGGTGGAATTCAGGCCACCTTGGTAATCATTTCTAACCCTTATGGCTACTGCAAAAATCAAATAAGAACATCCATTTGAAATCATTTAGCCAGGTGTTTGGCATAATAATCTCAGTGAGTATGAGCAACATGACTGGGGCTTAATAATGAAGAGGTCCTATCTGAATGACACGGTAAGAAGAAGCACTGAGCAGCTTTTGAACTTGACTCTGCAGGAAGGTGGGTCAGCTTAGGGAGATTAAATTTCAGGGTGAACGGAGATGCAGGACCCAGACATCAGGGATGGTATAGAGATAAATATCTAGCACATAGAGGGGTGCAACAGGCAGAACAGATGAGAGGCTGGCTGCTGTCTTGCAGAGAAGCTGGAATGAGGAATAGGGATTGGATCAGAAGCTCCACTGGCCACGCTGACTTCTGATTAGAGGCAGGAGAAGGAAAGTACACAACAGTTCTACCTCAGTGTTCATGTAACCTCACAAGATCGTTGTTTGCCCTACATCTGGCATCTCCAAATTCTCACCTCTAGCTTCAAAATCGACTGTAACCCCCATATACTTATTTCCACACTTCTGTCTTTGTAATCTGCTCCCTACCAAATTCAACATTGCCTTTGGGGTCTGTTTCTTAAACCAGCTCTGCCTTGCAACTGTCCTATTGATTTTTGTTTTGTTTTTTTGACAAGGGATCTCACTCTGTTGCTCAGGCTGGAGTGCACTGGCACTATCTTGGCTGACTGCAACCTCTACCTCCCAGGTTCAAGTGATTCTCCTGCCTCAACCTCCTGAGTAGCTAGAATTACATGTGGCCACCACCACACCTGGCTGATTTTTGTATTTTTAGTAGAGACGGTTTCACCATGTTGGCTGAGCTGGTCTTGGACTCCTGACCTCAGATGATCCATCCGCCTTGACATCCCAAAGTGCTGGGGTTACAGGTGTGAGCCACCCTGCCTGGCTGTTCTATTGTTTTTAACAGCTACACCATTTTCCCTTAGACTCTGGGGTGACCTTTGCTGCCCTCCTCTTCACTGCCATCTGTGTACAACCTGCAATAAGCACGGCTCACATGTATCTGCTGATGGGGCTGCCGGAGGAGAGGAGTCAGAGCAGCCCATGTGGGATACATGCAACACCCAGTGTGTGAGGCAGAAATGCTGAGCACAAGATGGAAGTCCAGGGCTATGTCCTACAGGCCCAAAAGGACCAGGATAGAATTCAGAAAGAGAGCCACTACCAGACACGCAATATGGTTCAAAGCCACAGAGAAAGTTTTAGACCTAAAGGCAGATTCCCAGAGGGAAGACTAGTGGCTCAAAGAGAGCAAAGAACCCAGGGGGCTACCAGAAAACCAAGCAGGGTGTAGGCGTGTAGGCATGGAGATATAAACAACATTCTGGCAAACAAGGATGTGTTGCTCCAGCTGGCTCTGGTCTGTTTTCCAAAAGCTGTGATGTTCTGTACCCTCGGATATCTCCGTGACTCAGGAACACATGCCCATATTTTGATTTCCAGTGCTACCCTCCTGGTTACAGTTCTCATTACTTTCAATCTCATGGTGTCCTTGGATTCTAAGAGTGAGATGAAAATGAATTGGAAAGTGGCTGTTTATTTCAGATTCTTAATTAGAAATATGCCAAGTATAAGTTTTCATATATTTTCTTTATATTTGCCTCTATTCCTGCTTCTCTGTGAGTCAGAATTAGCAGCTGCATAAAAATGAATGAACAAGGAGCAAATAAACATTACCAAAATAATTCGGGAGCATCTGGGTTTTCTTGGCTCAACACCTTGGTGCTATTTGTATTCTGCTTGCTCTTTTTAAATATTTACTTACATCCTCCTTACATTCTCCTTGGTGTCAGATGCAAGGGAAGTTTTCCTTTCTCTGGACCAATCTCTGTACTCTCATCTCTTTCAGGGTCTTGCTCCATCAATCATTCCTCTCTCCTCTCCTGGCTCCTTCCCCTCAGCACATGAAAACTTCTGCTATATATAAAATAAACTCACCCCTCAACACACACATACATATAAAACCTTCTTCAGCCCTAAGATTTCTATGGCTACAACACTCACCTTTCCTCGCAGGCAAACACCTAGAAAGCATCATCTAAGCACCCTCTTTCTTCCCTTTTTCTTTTCTTATTCACTCTTAACCCAGGGGGATTGATAACAAACACTTACCATACCCAACTCCCTCCATCAAAGGGTCATAAGTTAGCTCTCTGCATGTGATTTTTATATGGGAAAAGGATGACTGAAGTTCTTAGAAGTGCTGTTTTCTCTTACGAAAATGTTGCTCTTAAAATTTCATTTATAGCTAGGCATGGTGGTTCACACCTGTAATCCCAGCACTTTGAGAGACCAAGGCAGGCAGATCATTTGAGGTTAGGAGTTTGAGACCAGCCTAGCCAATATGGTGAAACCCCATCTCCGCTAAAAATACAAAAGTTAGCTTGGTATGATGGTACAAACCTGTAGTCCCAGCTACTCAGGAGGCTGAGGCAGGAGAATAGCTTGAACCTGGGAGGCGGAGGTTGCAGTGAACTGAGATGGCTCACTGCATTTCAGCCTGAGTGACAGAGTAAGATTCTGTCTCAAAAAATCATTTATGTTATTATTTTTCTTTTTCTTTCTTTCTTTCCTATTTTTTTTTTAAGCAATAAGGGTCTCGCTATGTTGCCCAGGCTAGTCTCAAATTCCTGGCTTCAAAAGATCCTCCTGCCTTGGCCATCACGCCCAAACTCATTCATAGTATTAAACTTCTTGCAAACACCTTCTTTAGGGTTGCTTCAGCACTGTTATTCCAGCGAGTAAAGTTCAACTTAATGAGATATTAATATGACAGTTTTCTTCCATTCCTCCCTTCCTGCCTCCCTCCCTCTCTCCCCTCTTTCATTCTTTTCTCTATTTAATGAAAATTTACTGATTGCTAGTCTGTGCTAGACAATATCCCAGGCCCTGGGGCTAAAACAGTGAGCACAGAGACACAAAGAGTTCTAGCCTCTAGGAGCTTATATTTTTGTGTAAATCTCAAAAATAATATGATTCCCTCTTGGGAAAATATTATCCATAAACACTATAAAGGTGAGTTTTTTGGGGTAGAGTCTTTAGTCTAAAATGAACGTTGTCTGGTTTAATGCCCCTAATTGCAGATAAGAAAAATTAAGCCCAAAGAAGCAGCATTTCCAAAGTCTCCAACCTGAGAGTTGCAGTCTGACAGTATGCAACAGCAAATATGTATTTTATTGCATGGCAAGGGCTTGGAAAAACTCAGCTATGGATTGAAAGCTTTATTATGTGTGGTGCAACAGGATCCCTCTGATCATTCTTCAGATTGTATCCTGCCTGATGTCACAAGGCACTGAAGCAGGAACTGCTGAATTGGCAAATGACCTTCAGTTAGAAAATTACAGCGTATCCAAGGGGAAGAGACGTGAATTTCAATTTCATACACCTTCTATGCGAAAGTACAGCTGGCCCAGGGAAGATTCATGATGAGTCTTCTGAAGCCACAAAGGCTATGTTCTATCATTTATAAAATAGCATTGGGATCACTGAAGTCACACACACACACACACACACACACACACAATTACTAGCTTTACACATAATGGAAAACTGACTTTAGTTTCATTGTTGCTTTATAATAATCTATGTGGCTGGATTCTAAAAGTAGAAGTTAAGAACCATAACCACTAGGGAGCTCCTTGTGTCTCTAAGCACACATTCTATTTATTACAGTCATTAATGGAATTGTGCTTCCCATGTGTGGAAGACTGAAAGGTGAGTGCTCTAGCACAGGAAGAAACAATTGTATTGTTTTGAGTATTTCCTGTCCACAGTTAACTGAAAGCAACTGGTGCCAATTCTGGGAGAAGGCCTGGAGAATTTCGACACATTCACAATGTCTCTAAGGTGTCTCCACCAACAGCAGGGCAGGAAAAAGGGATTGAAAGAAGTGACTCCATGAGCCAGCCATGCTTCTGTGTCTTTGCCTCAGAGAAAGGTTGCCCGAAACAGTCCACAGGCTACTACTAGAAAGAAAATCAGGCTGGGCATGGTGGCTCATGCCTGTAATCCCAGCACTTTGGGAGGCCGGGGCAGGAGGATCACTTGGGGTCAGGAGTTTGAGACCAGCCTGGCTTGGTGAAAGCTCATCTCTACTAAAAATACAAAAATTAGCTGAGCGTGGTGGCTCATGCCTGTAATCCCAGCGACTCAGGAGGCTGCGGCAGGAGGATTGCTTGAACCGAGGAGGCGGAGGTTGCAATGAGCCGGTTCGTGCCACTGAACTCTAGCCTGGGCAACAGAGTGAGACTCTATCTCAAAAAGAAAAAAAAAAAAGAAACTATTGTGTTAATTTGGCTAATGACGTGTGAATTGGAGCTAACCTATGAAGTGGCTTAGTGATGTTTTGTGTCAAGAGTGGGATGCCAAGCATTATTATGGGCAGAGATATCTTATCAGTACTTTAAAGTGGCTGGTTAGCTACTGATAGTAGAAATAGTAGCAGTAGTCTGGCCACATTCAGGGCATACACATTTACCAATAAATCCATAGGTGCAATAGCAGGTAGGTGGACTTTGATAAGTCACGAATGAAAAGAGCTATACAACAGTATACAACAGACTTTCTACACTAGAGCTTTATTTGCAATACTGTGGAAGGACAGTGTCTTAGTCCATGCCATCTGCTATAACACACACCATAACCTGGGTGGTTTATAAACAACAAATATTCACTTCACACAGTTCTGGAGGCAGGAAGTCCACGATCGAGGCGTCAGCAGATGCGGTGTCTGTGAGGGCCTGCCTTCTGGTTCACAGACGGCATCTTTTTGGCTTGGGTGGTTTTCACATGGTAGAAGCAGCAAATGAGCTCCCTTGAGCCTGTTTCATAAGGGCACTAATCCCATTCCTGAGGGTTCTGCTGTCATGACCTAACCATCTTCCATAAGGCTCTACTTCCTAATACACCGTCTAAGGAGTTAGGATTTCAACATGTGAATCTGGGGAAACTGGTCAGGGGACACACATAAGCAACCCATAGCCAAGACAGAGGGACAGTAATTCAATCAGGGGGATTCCATATGGCTTCTCAAAGGCTAAGATATTTGACCTGGGCTGTGAAGCATGAATAAACGGCACTTGGGAGGAAAACTGAGTTAGAATATTTCAAACACGAAAGGCTATGTGGCTCACGAAGGCATCTGACTTTTGAAGGCCGATGCCACTTGTTGACCTGACATTAAACTCTCCCTATATTAGCACTGACCCCTGGTGTTCATTGTGAGAAGAGGCCTCAAAGGGCAAACACAGGCTTTTTGCCATTTTGCCCTTTAAAAATGAACGGACTATCAACCTCAATATCACTTACTTGTAGTATCATTCAGGTTTCCACTCCCAAGTGGCATGCTGAATAAAAGCAGGCCCCGACCAAGAACTGCAATAACAACACGGCTTTCTCAGTGAGCTTACATAGATATAAGCCTGTTTCTGCCTCTTAGGGTCCTTTATTGATAGACAAGTCATACATTTCTTTGGCCTTAGTAGTTGAGATTTAGTCAACTGTTCAGCTCTCTTTAACTGTTAACTGACGAGAATATTCAGAGACAGAAAGTGTCTCAGTGACTCCTCATCACAGTGAGACAATGGCCAGGCCATGGCACAAGGAGTTGGTTGGATGCTCAGGCAGGTGTAAACATCCACATATGCAGAAAGAAAAAAGCCAGCAGATGGCATCATATCACCCACAGATCCCAGAAACAGTCTGGAATGTGGTTGGATGCTCAACATGAAGAATTGGTATGAACCACATCAGTGTGATCTGTATTATGGCAGGCAAGTAAGAACCGAGAAATGACCAGGGTAAATTTTGAAAGTGGCAAATTCCATCTCTATTTGAGAATGGGAAGGAATTTAGGAAGGTTATGTTTTTATTTTTATTTTATTTTATTCTGTTTTAGAGACAGGCTCTCACCTTGTCACCCAAGCTGGAGTGCAGTGGCGTGATTTCAACTGCAGCCTCGACTTTCTGAGCTCAAGTGATCCTCCCACCTCAGCCTCCCAAGTACCTGGGACTACAGGTGTGTGCCACCACAACTGGCTAATGTTTATATTTTTAGTAGAAGCAGAATTTCACCATGTTTCCCAAGCTGGTTTTGAACTCCTGGACTCAAGGATGCATCCACCGCAGCTTCCCAAAATGCTGGGATTACAGGAGAATCACCGTGCCTGGCTGAAAGCTTACATTTTTTTGAGTTCAGGTTTTGGGTAAACGTCCCCATGGAGACCCTAAGTTCACTGATGGTAGTGTGGGGTCTTTGTTTTATGATTCCACCAGAAGGCTGATATTAGTAGAATTCTCCTTGGTGCTGTGTCTGATGAAACTCGAATCAGAAGAAAGACCCACAATCCTGAAATGACACTTTCTTGTGTTGACTTCATGTTTGACTGAATGAACCTTTTGTTCCAAAAAGGCAAATCTAAAACACAGATATATGCTTCACTTGTTTTAGTTTCAAATTAAAAATTTTATCTAATAGTATTATTTTTCCAAATTTTACAAGTTAAAGTTGTTGATATTTCATTAGCATCCCTGATCCCTAATGGCCTTCCTGACTCCAAAACTACAAGAGACATTGTCTCTTTAAAGTCTATAATGTGCATTTACACTGATAGAATAAGGCCAATGACTCCCAAGCTCCTTTGGGGAAAGAGGCCATCTTTTCTCTGTGTGACTTTTTCAATGATAATTGGAGTTTCACATCTGCTCTACAGGTTCAATCATAATAGCGCTCGCTGTTAAATGTAGTTAGGTCTATCGAAATATTAATAAACATGATAATGACAAAGTCAAGGAAATAGTTAATTATCATAAAATGATGACGACCAACATTTCTTGAGCACGTCATATGTGCTTAGCATTTTCTCGGTTTATCTGTGATATAAGCATCATGATCATCCCTTGTAGCAGGTTGCATGGTGACTCTCCAAAGGATATGCGCACATCCCAATCACTGGAACTCATGAATATGACCTTATTTGGAAAAAGTGTGTTTGCAGATGAGTTAAGCCTTTCAAGATAAAATCCTCTTGGATTATTTAAGCTGGCCCTAAATTCAATGAAAAGTGTTCTTACGAGATAGCAGAGGGGAAGACACAGAAAGAAAAGGATGAAAAGGAGGGAAGGACATATGAAGGTGAAGGCAGAGACTAGAGTTGCGTGGCCACAGGCCAAGGAACGCCTGGAGCCACTAGAAACAGGAGAAGGCAAGGCAGGATTTGCCCCCTAGGACCTTCAGAGTGAGCATGGCCTGCTGACTTGATTTTGGACTTCTGCCCTGTGGGAATAAATGTCTGTTGTCACAAGCCACTTAAGTTGTGCTCATTTGTTACGGTGGTCCTAGGAAACTAATGCATCCCTATTTTGAAGTTGAGAAACCTGAAGCTCAGAGAGGTTAAGTAACATCCCAGAGCCACAGAACTAGCCTTAACAAATGGGCGAGCCATGTTTGAACTGACATCCCTCTGACTCAAGCACCTGTGCTCTAGGCATAAAGCCACATATTGGCTTAATCATTCAGACAGTATACGCTTTCCCAAGACAGAACCAAGGATGTGAAGCGTGTGCTGATGCAGTTTCAGAGCAGTCTCTTTGAGCAGCTTCCTGCCTCTAGAATCCATTTTTTGCATTAAAAGAGCCATTAGAATTTGTCCATCAGTAGTTCAGTCCACGTGTGGCTCAGCCTCCCAGCTCAGGGATAAGGCAGTTCTAAACTTGGCCCCCAAAGGCCTTGCTTTATTTCTCTAATCATAAGTATGATTGTCTTGACTCATGCCGGGCAATAATACAATGGAGAATGAACATTAAATTAAATCCATAAAGAGCCTAAAATCAATCAAGCCCTTTGTGAAACTAATTTTAGAAAAGAGGTCATTAGATATATTAGAGGCATTTTGAAAGTGAACTGAGAAAAGGGACCTCATGCTCTCTTTGGAAAAAAACATTTTTGTCATGAGATAGAATTTGTATTACCTTTCATCGGAGTAGTAGAGCTCCCACAAAAACCTTACAAATTTCTAGGAGTCAAAATGGTGATTTTATATTCCAAGTAGAACAGGCTATCACTGTTATCCCATACACAAGGATAATAGCAAAAAACTGTCTATTCCCCATGGGGCCACCGAACCACCTCTCAGAAATGTCAGGACATGATTTCAATAATTGGTGAATTCAGAAGAAGTAATTGGTGAATTACATCTTCAAAATACGTAAGGTTTTTGCAATTCTAATTGGATTTTTTATTAGAGCAATGTTAACTGAATGTCAGTTATTCATGTCCCACCATCTTGATGTTTGCCAAATCACTGTATTACCTGTTAGTATATACTTAACAAAATCCTTTGAAACAATGGCTTCCTGTTTTCCATAAAATTTCATTTTAAACTAAAACTGCATACTTTGACCATAAACAGGACAACAGTATCCCTTGCGAAATAATAGAATAACTCAAAGTAATGGTCAAATACAAAGACAAAATTAAGTAAACGTTGTCATTCAATTTTAGTTAAATGCTGTCTACCAAAGTTTCTAAGCCCAAGCCCACTCGGTCTTTGTGTGAAGGGGAAGAATCACAAATATTAAGTGTTAGGGGCAAACTAACAATCAACTGAGACTTTATCTTCAGTGTAATCTGAAGTTTCAAAGAAAACTGAAAAAAAATATCTTCCACACAGTAAAATTTAATGTTATTTAAAGCTGCGTATGAAACCACCCAAAATAATTTAGAGATTATCCATGTGTCTAATTTAACCAAGTTAAGAGAGAGTTGTGATGCTCACTGCCAAAGACCACCCCCTAGGGTGTACAAAAATACCTTGGAGGTTTTATTAGACGCCTCATGCAATGGAGAGGAAAGAGTGAGAATATGCATTAATATTTTTTGGGTGGGTGAGTATGGATAGGTGAGGTAGTTTTCTAAGAGAGCAAATACATTATAAGTATACATTAAATATTTGATCAATACGAAAGGCATCTTCGTTTTTCTCCCCACCTTTATGGACTGTTTTCAACCCTTCCATTTATGACCATCTTAGTTTGAGTGGCATGGGTTAGTATAAAATCCCCTAGCAGTTTATTAACTGCAATCTCTTTTTCAGATTAAGTTTACAAATTTACTTATATCACAGCTTTAGCTGAAAAGCTTCAAAAACTCCCTCAAGTCCATCAAATGATCCAAATGAGGAGGAACCTACAAAGGTCCCTTTTAATCAGGCTTTTGTCTGCGAGGTAACCTAATAAGTTCTGTGCCATTTCGTAAATGTTGACACACTCTCCCATTTACGTTTTTGCCCCTGCCACTTTTTGTGCTTAGAGTTCCTCTCAATGCTTCCAATCAAAATCCTTCATTTCCCAAAGACCAGTTCAAAGAGCACACTCGCTGAGGTCCTAGATGAAGGTAATGTCTCTAACTCTTGGGCCCTCCTAGTCTTCCTACTACACCTATCACACACACTGCCTAACATGAGTTATTTGAGTACATCTCTTATTTGTATTGATGGTTTCAATCCATGTTTGGAGAAATAAAAGGAGCAAGGAAGAGATAAACATGCAGCTTGGAGTTTAGAAACACTGATGGATATTAGAGTTGATCTCTCACGTTGTTTCTGTCCACTCAATGACCCGTGAATAAAAAGGGTAAAGTGAACCCTGAAAAGGGAGAAATAAAATCCCCAGTTTTAAGAGAGTACTGGAAGTCCTGAGAACTTGAACTTCAAGTGCATTAGATTGCATTGTGGTGTACTGAGCAAACCCACCGAAATGCAGTCAAGAGCTCTCAGGATGTTTAAAGACAGGCTAGAAGGCTTGAGAATGCATAAATGTGTCACAAAGTTTATGAAAGGAACGTGAGATAGATTCAGCAATCCATCATCTTGCTTTATGTTTACTTCTAGCAAATTTCTAGAGTGGACATTAACAGGATGATTTGTCAGCTCTTGGGAAAGAAAAAGGTGGTTACCATGTCCCAGTACAGATCACTAAGACCAAATTAAGTCATGATAATCTTATTTCCCTTTTCCCTGGTCTCAGATAAGAAGATCATATGAGTTTTATGAAGACATATAATAAGACCTCTGAGATGCTTTTGTACCCCCAGAGGGTGGTTTCTAGCAGTAAGCATTACAACTTTCTCTTGACTTTCTTAAATTAGATGCATGCATAAATGAAACATGTAAATAGTCCATGGGGCCAATATTGTGAATAACCTGAAATTAGAAGCAGACTTAGTAGATTGACATAACCAGAACCCATACTATTCCCACATGCAAGCTAAGTCTAAGAAATTATATTTTAAAGAAGATTAAAAGATCCTGATTTACATAAAAATTACAAGGATATAAAAGAAAGACATGATTAACAGTGCATTTGTGAAAGACTTGGGCATCAGTATAAACCAATGTGATAAGGAATCTAATGTTAAGTTGTATTAGCAGAAAACACAGTATTTAGAATAAAAACGGTGGTAATCCTTGTTTTCATGGCAGTGATGAAACTTGCAGTGCTGTGTTTAGTTCTCAGTGATAGATTAGGAAGGATATAGAACAAACAGGGCCCATTGCAAGGAGAGTAATGAAGACATTGAAAAATGCATTAAAAAGTCCCGAAGAATGATGGTTAGCTTTGAGAAGATAAGACTATAACAGGCTTAAAAATTGTTTTTGAAAACTTAAAAATGGTCATGTAAAACGAATTATGCCTAATTGTGAGCATGACCAGAGGTATGCATCCTATTCTTTGAGAAATGCTGCTAGCATCTAATTTCTTTTCAGTGGAGTGAGGCAAGTAAAAGTAAAGCCACTTTTCCATGCATAGCAGACCCAACATGCTCAATGTCACTCAAAGGAGTAGAGTTAAAGCCATGGCTGGAAGTTCATAAGCATCAATCCTGACTCAGTATATTAGAGTATTTTAGAAATAAAAGCTTTACCAAACATGGAATTAGTCTTCTTGCCATTTGTTCATAAACTTTTTATTTCTTTAGAGATGAGGTCTTGTTATGTTGCCCAAGCTGGACTCAAGCTCCTGGGCTCAACTGATCCTCCCTCTTCAACCTCCAGAATAGCTAGGACTACAGGTATGGGCCACTGTGCCCTGCTGGCAATTCACAAACATTTATTGAGTGAATATTCTTTGTTATGCATGGTGCTAGATTGTGAGTAGTGGACACTTTTTCTTCTGAGCCAGTATTATATCGATACTTTATGCTGACTTTGTAAGAATATTCACGCCTTAAGAAGATACAAAAAACATCTATTTATTTAGCATTTATGGGTTTCAATGATCAGCTGGCATTTTGTTTTCCTCAAAATCTAAAATATCTTCTGCAGGGTAACCAAAATATCACTGGGTAATTACCTACATTTCCTTTGAATTGGCAGTTGGGAGCACTAGTATCACTTCCTCTACCAAACTGTACAGAACTACTGTTATACCAAAGACAATAAATCACAGAGTTGCTGGGATTATGAAAAAAATATTGAGACTGGCTGTCTCATCTTATAAATGAGGAAACTGACATCCAAGTCCAAGGAAGTGAAGTCCAACTACCTGTAAGTGACATATCCAGAATGAGAGCACAGGTCCACTGAATGGTCCTTAGTATTCTATCCAGTACTCCACTATCTGCCCATAATATCCCACAGGTTACTATGCGCCAACACAAAGATAGACTAGATTGACCTGAACAAACAGCCACAGCCATGTTAAACAAGCACCGTTGCCTCCTCTCATAAGCTGGGTCTGATTTGCCATAAATCTTAAGCAAAATACATCCAGTGAGTTGTACATTTATCATGTTAAGATGAAGGCTCTACTGGGTGATAGATTTACTAAAAATATTCCAATCTTGTACTCTAAAGGACTTCAGCCTCAGACGATACCGGACCAACAGCCAGCATTGGAAAGACCACATCATGAAGTGAGGCTATGGTGCCCTCTAGGGAGAGATGCTTGAAAAACCAGGGTCGATGCCTAAGTAAGGGGGTCACAGATGACGTTTAAGTGGTTAAAATTTTATGTCTCCATAAAAAGTTTCCAACTATGAGAGAGTATTTGATTTTTCGCTAAGATGTAATATTCTATCTACTCAAAATAAAACATCAATCATTGAATCAAAACGTTAAAAAGTAACTGTTAAGCTCTGTAACAGTAAAACATTAAGCAGGGAAGCTCTCTGAACATTAAAATACTCTCAGCTGGATTTCTAAGTTAGTAAAAATACTTAAGAGAATGTCCATCTTTGAGATTTCAAAAGAGAGGAGAGCATAAAATATGCACTATATCCACTTATTAGCTTCAACCAAGTAAGAGATTACTTTTGCAATTATTCTTTATGTAAAAAGCTCTTTTTACTCTTGCTGAAAGTCTCCCTCCAAATACCATTTCACCTGGGTGGCTCTTGGCAAGGTTAGCAGAATGTCTGCAGAGAAGAAATCCAGTTCAAGGGAATAATGACAAAGGCAAGCCCCAAGGCTAAAAAAGAAAAAAGAAAACAACAAAAACCTGAAAACTGTATTCAGAGTTTGCTTCCAAAGGGAAAACTCTCCGAAGCAATGAATTAAAACCAGCCACTGGAAAGACTTGCTTAGAGATGTTCATTTCGACTCAATAGTACACTTGAGTCCTACCTTCATTTAATGGTATGATCAAGTCATGCAGGCTGCTGTGGATGTGATCAGAGAGACTAAGAAGAGCCTTTGTGTTGCCCTCCCACCAAGTTCAGGCATTAGATTCCTTTAGCAGGTGTACTGATTAGCTGTTTACTGAGTAACAAACTGCCCCAAACAATCAGGGGCACAGAAAAATATGCAGCCATGCTTTTTTTGTTGTTGTTGCTAAGCAGCCTATAGATTGGCTGGGCAGTTCTTCTGCCATTGGCTGGAGCTTTACTCATGCACCCGCAGGCAGTTCTGAGGGTGTGTGGGGCCTTGGCTAGAATAGCCAGGCAGACTCAGCTCTTTTCCTTAAATCTCATCTTCCAGCAGCCAGGCCAGGCATTTTCCTATGGCAATGGCAGGGGATCAAGAGAGGAAGTAGAGACAATCAAAAACTTTTTAAGCTTTGCTCTGTGTTTCGTTTGTTAGTGTCTCATGGGCCAAAGCAAATCTTAACAGGAAGCCTAAACTCAATGTGGGAGGGCACCCCCAAAGGGCCTGGATAGAGAAAAGTATGAAGAACTGGGGAGGTGAATGCAATTAATTTACCGGGACAGAATCTTATATTGTCCCCCAGACAATCTATTTCTAAGACACACACAAAGCAAATGCCTCCAAGGTATCAGTCATTGGTACCCTAGCTGACATTAGTTTCTTTTAGAAGAGTAGAATTTGAGAAAAGGAAGGGACACCGGGAAAGGGAACAAAAGATCAGTTTAGCACTTCATCTTTTGATTCAAGTAAGACAGTTCATACAATTTTGGGGGTTAACATTATTACAGAATGAATTAGAGTTGGGAACATAGATTAAAATTTGAAAAACAAATACAGAAAAGAAAATCCAAATTTTTCAAAGACAGACATCAACTAATGCAAAATGAGAAACAAGATAAATCCTGCAAAACTTTTTCAAAGAATCATTTACCTTCTATCAAATGGGTCAGCTAAGAAAGTAAACAGCACAGCAAGGACATACTGATCCCATCATCTTCACTTCTAATTCAAGTCAAACTAAGTAAAAGGCCTGATATCTTCTCAGTTGATGACTCAAATACTTTGAAGGGAAAATATAGTAAAATATTTCAAGGTTTGGAAGACAGCTTGGCTGTGACACATTCTGACTCACAGCAAGTCCTGAGTTTTCTGACAAAGAAAAAGTAGTGATGGAAAATATTGATATGATATCTATCATAGCATAAGTATATAGTCAAAGTTCTTTCACAGCAAGAAAGAGTTGCCAAATGATCAGTTCAGAGAAGATTTTGCGCCAATGAAGATTATTACAAAAAGGAAAAAGAGGTAATGTCGCAGTAGTTGCCAGAAAGGACTTATGGCTTTTCAGGTAGGTAGAGAAGTCACAGGTACTATTTCCTTGCTCCTGCAAGAAAAAAAAATGAGATAGAAGCACATATTCGCTACATAAATAAACCTGCTAGAAGTATTCATGCCAGAAGTTTCAGCTTCTTAAAGTGACCCTTTTCTTTAGCCAGTGAGAAAAGAGGTTGCAAGATCAAGTTAGCTTAAAGAAGAAAGGAAATTCAAATTAACTTAACTCTTAGTGTGTTGAATATTGAGATCAATGACACCAGCCAACTGAAGCCAAGGAGAGGTTTGCAGTTATGACTTCAGGACATGCATGGCTTTCTTATAAAATGCTTACATTGGCAGTTGTATTGCAGATAATACCTTTGAAACAGAAATTTATTTTATGCATTTTATCCTGATTTTTAAACAATCAAGATTCACTCTGAACTTTAGCAAAGTCAAGTCCAGAGTTGGGTGCAGTTGAATGAAAGGAAGGTGTTGGGGCTTGCAGGGACATCTGACTTCCAGCAGGGAGGCCACGTCAATATGGAAATTGCCACAGGCATTAAAAAAAGGGACTCAAAATGTTAGGCTCTGCAAGAATGGCCTAGCTGCTCTTAGCTACAGCATGAGCAGAAGTACCCAGAGTCAAAATGACCTGAGCTGCCCTGTGGGACATGCCCTAATGAGAATATCATTGGGGCAAGCTCAATGCCAACATGCAACTGAATGAAAACGAGTTCACATGCACTGTCTGGAAGAAGAAAAATAAGCCCTCTAAATTCATTGAGTAGGGAGTAGGACTTGAAAATGGCTTTACACAATATTACTGTTATCAACGATAATTCAATATTATGTATAACCTGTCTCCAGATTTCTCAGAATGTGGCCCCACTCATTTAGAATTTGAAATCCATAAGCAGCGGGGTGAAAATATTTCCTCTGGTTATCCTGAGGGAAACTTGAGGCCCAGACACTTAAAATTGCCATCAGTTCCACTGAGTTGGTAGCTAAAGGCTCTTTGCCCAGGTGTTTTAACCTCTGCTCTGGACCAGACTGAAATGGACGGTAATCACATATGCTCCTTTCACATGAACCAAAGGCTGAAAGTATCCTGAATTACCTCTTCATTAAAAAAGGAGGTTTAAAAAGTATTTGCAGGCATGCATGTCAATTAGTCAGAGACAATACAGAAATTATCCAAAATATGCTTCTAAGTTCATTTTATTTCAGTAATAATTTTGTACTGAATTCCATCTGCCTCTACTTTATTTTCAAAATAAGATGAAGACAATTCTCAAATCCTTTAACATACTTGTATAATGCTTGCTTTTTCAGTTTTATAACAAGCTTTTAAAAAATTGTTGTGCCAATTTTCTATCACACAGTCAAAAAGAGATTATTAACATATAGCGCCTTAGACTTAGCAAGGCATTTACAAGTTGCAAATAATTTATCTCATTTGATGTACGTAACTCATAATAATAATGGTTAACAATTACATTGTATAAGAGATATAATCCTAAACATTACTTGCTACTTAAACAAACTAATCTTTGCAAAAACTATAAAATAGGTATGATTTTTATTCCCACTTGTACAAAAGAGAAAATGAAAGTCCAGGAAGGTCCTATTAGTTGTTTAATGCCACAGAGGCTAATATTCATAAGCCTTGGTTCTGTATAGCATCTTTAGTTTTAGCTTGTGTATTAAATAATCGAGCTTCTATTAGATTACCACTTTGCTGTGATGGCAGGTTGTTACTATACTTTTATGGAAGTCTTTTCCAGAGTGCTTTGTTATTTCCATGTAATCAGGACCAAATTCCTTTTTCGAACATTAATTTAACTGGGTACTTTTCTTAGTGTTCATTTTCCTCATATTTCCTGGAATTTTAGTCTGCAGACTAATCTTGAGTCAGATTAATCAGTCAGTCCTGATTAGTACTTTGAGTTAGTTCACATCAGGGAGATTACACAAATAATTTCTTTGTTAAAATCAAACCATATTCCCTTTTACTGCCAGTGTATAAAATTTTCAGTACCCTATAGGAGAGTAATCATTTACCTACTGGATGACAAGCGTCATCAAAATCTCCTGACTATAAAGGTCCCTGATCACTCTAAAGTATATTCATTAGTGCTTGTATATTTAAATGTGCAGCTGTGAAAGGTACATTGAGGTTCAGAGTATCTGAAAGTATTATGTCTCAGAAATGGCTCCACAAGTTAAATTAAATCCCATTTATTAACTGGCATTTCTTTTAACTTGTGAGAGCACGAGCAGAATGCTCATGATTCTGAAGTGAATGAAATGATGTAGGTCAGATCACTACAACCAAAGTGAAGCGGAGAGATGAGGCATGTCAATCAACCAAGCTAGATTCCGGAGTTCCCTAAATAATAACCTCTTCAGGGCTTCCTGTGTTCAGTGTGGAGCAACCTAATCTACCTGCATTTGACTTTCCTTAAGAACAGGCTTGAGTGATGATGCCCTACATGTGCTGTGCTTCATGACAGTTTTTGAAACAGGTATTTATAATTCCTTAGGTTCTCTTCAGTTCAACCACTAGCTCTGCAAGACTCTTGGCGATGTCATAGAATTGAGATAGAAAACCCAGCACAGGCTCAGGGGCATGCGTGCGTGTGCGTGCGTGCATGCATGTGTGTGTGTGACAGAGACAGAAGGAGGCAATATGAAGTGACAAAAAGTAGTAAGTAGCTCAAGAAATACAGAGCTTTCCAAGCATTTAAGAGCCTTCCATATTTTTCTTCTATCTCTTTCCTGTGTCCTTAGTAAGCTGCCACTTAGACAACAGCCCTGATTTAGAAATTCAAAAATTTATCCAAAAAATCCCCAGAAGTTTGAATATAAAGGTTGTTTTTTAAAAGAAACACAGCTTAAAAACTCATCAGAAACAAAATGTCTTTAGCTGAATCAAAAGTCCCCAAATCAATGTGGATTTTGAAACCCACACTTTGGCTCTGGGAATTTTTGATGATATCATCTATTTTCTAAGGTTACTAGGTATCATGGTAGACTAAGAGGTTTTTTAATATATCTTTTGGAGGCAATGAAAAATTTTTGAAATAATATTTTGGGTGTTTCTGTGTTAAGAGAAAGCTTAGTTGTTGAAAAATTCTAATTAAGTAGTAGAAAATTTCCTTATAAAATAGAACATTTAAAATAAAAAGTGCTATAATATACTAGGATATGATAATATCAGTATGAGAATACCCTCTGTTTTGTATGGGGTGAGATTAGTCATCTTACATTTATTGTGATTAATTGCTGATATAATTAATCTCTAAAATTTTATTTTAAGATGTCTACTAACCATGCCTTTTATTTGTGTCCTTTTTTTCCCCATAGGTGTTTGGTTGGAATAACATGTTTAAATTCTTTTTCTCTTCTGCAAGTTTAGAAGCTCAATGTTTTATTTCTCCTCTTAGTTTTAATATGACCAAATTTATATATTTTTATTTTCTGACCTTTTATCTCCTAATTTCTCTGAACTTTGTCTTGTGTGAATTCAGTACCATTTTTAATACATTAGTTCCCTCATAAACTGGGTCCAATGTAAAGTTTATTCCTTAATTTCAGGGGATCTAATTTTCATTTGCTTGATTTCTAATTGGTTGTTAAAAGTATCTCTCTGTTCTTTTTTGTTAATATTTTTATGGGCACTAATTCATTCTTTACCTCTTGAAAAGTCTAAAATAAACTACGTTATGGGAGGTCCCAAATCCTGAATGTGGTTATAATGTAATTGGTGACTGACCATCTATCTGCCTGACCTCTATCATCTGCCTGTTCTCATCCGAAGGCTGAATAAAAGTTGTATCTGCTCCTAGGAAGAGGAAGATGGGGGTGCAGTTTGGAATTGACCACTTTATGGTCATTTAAGATTTTCTGAATTTAGTCGTTGTTACAAAGTTTCTAATAGCAGTCTGGTTTCTTTTAAACTTACTAATATAGCTAATAAATGAAAGTAGAAACATAAAAAAACACTTTTCCTTATATTCTTCTCATAGAAGCTGGAAGATAGTCAAAATAAATTTCATTACTCTTAGATTAAAGCAACTTTGTAGTTTAGGTGATTGAACTTTCATGAGAGCACTACTTTCTAAGATGGCAGGATTTGACCATACTTTTAAAGAAGTCTTTTCCAGATTGCTTTATTATTTCCACGTAATCAGGACCAAATTCATCTTTGGAATGTTAATTTGACTGAGTACTTTCCTTAGCATATGTTTTCTTCACATGTTCTGGGGTTTTAGACTGTAGACTAACCTGGAGTTGGAGTCTGTGCGTCCCCACTTCCCACCAGCCTGGCGGCCCCATCACATGGTGATAGGAAACACCTGAGATGCAGACCAGCCGGCAGCTCGGCCGTGTTTTAGGAACGAGGCTCTTGGGAATGGGACAGAATAGTAGCTTTTTTCAGGCCATTTTACGAGCTGTGGCGCTCCATTGCATCCATACCCGAGTCTGCTTCTAGTCATGCTATTTCTTGCTTCAGTGCTACTTATGGCTTTGTGCTGCCGTTTCATTTCTGGTACATGAAATGTGTGTCCTGATTATACGCACTGCATATCTTTCTAATTTCTTTTTGAATATTTTACTTACCTTTACATTTGGTAAGGGTATGAAAATTGGAGGTGGAATCTCAAAATGTCAACTAAATAAAATAAAATGTTACTACCTTTTAAAAAAAAATCAGCTAAAATAAGACCATGTTAGCTAGAAATTTCATTGAAACTCTATAAGCTTCGGTTTCCCTCATCACAGAGCTTTTCCTAGGCCTAAATGGCATAGCTTGTGCTAAAATTCTTTACAAATTACTTCCACACCATTTCCGTTAATGTGCTGTCTATTATGGCCGCTTCGTCTAGAGTCAGGTAGCTTTAACAAGTCTGGTTAGCAGGTTTGTCACTAGCATTTAATTTACTTTTTAAATGTCTTACTATGACTTTATCCATATCACATATTGAAAGAGAAATGACAAATAAAACAGTTGGTTTACATGTCAAATGATTCCGTTTTTATCTGGACTTTTCTATCATATAGAAAATATAAATTTTATGTTTAAAACAAGTGTCACTTTTAATAATGTATTGTAATTTGTATTTGTTCAAAAGTTTTTGACTAAAAAGGGAATACTGTGATGTTCTGAGTAAAAAGGCAATTATCTTATTAAAAATCTGGAGGTGTTATCATCTATGTGCACATTCTTTCTCAAATAGCAATTCCTCATATATACACACATACACACAAAACAGTTTTTTTTTTTTTTTTTTTTTTTTTTGAGACAGGGTCTCACTCTGTCACCAAAGCTGGAGTGCAATGGCGTGATCTCAGCTCACTGCAATCTCAGCTTCCTGGGTTCAAACGATTCTCTTGCCTCAGCCTCCCAAGTAGCTGGGACTAGAGGAGTACATCACCATCCTCGCTAATTTTCATATTTTTAGTAGAGATGGGGTGTTACTATTTTGGCCAGGCTGGTCTCGAACTCCTGACCTCAGGTGATCTGCCTGCTTTGGCCTCCCAAAGTGCTGGGATTACAGGTATGAGCCACAGCACTCAGCTGCCTCTTACTTATATTTTTAAGTGCTGTAAACTCAAGTTCAGATGAAATGGACAAATTAAACCAAGAAAACAATTTTTGAGAGGATTTCTTAATCTTATCTATGACTTTTATTTTTAGAAAACAGCAAGAGTGAAGAGGGTCATCTCATACAGCTTCGGGTCAAAATTATGTATTACCAGTAAGTCCAAAGATCAATTAGGGATGGAATTAACCCACCAACTTTTATTGTTGAAGACAGCATAGAGGCAGGAACACATTCTACTGTTCATGTAAAGAATTACACATTATAAGGAGAGAAATAGAAATAAAACTGACATACTAGAGAAGGGCAAAGAGAGACAGAGAGAAAGGGAGACAGAGCCTGACAGAGACCAAGAGAGACTGAATGACTGATTAATCGATTCAGCAGTTTGAGCTGGTATGCCATTTGGGTAAAGCATTTAAGATAATTTTTCAGTATAAATACTTCAGCTTGCCCATTTTCTTTTAGATTTTTAAACTGAGTCCTTTAGTAATTTTTCTGCTTTGTAAAAAAAACAGATGTGGATAGCACTGTCTAGCCAAAGAAGACAATAACTGAAGATATGCCTACTGTTAAAAAAAAAAAAAAAAGCCAAAAGGAAATGCTGGCCTTGCTGAATATGCTTAAGCTGGCCGTCCTTTTAGATCTCCACTAACATAGTTAGGTTAATCATTGATGAAATCATCTAGAAAATTCAATCAAATAAAACCTTGTGTTGACTGAGTTATCCAAGTAATCCTGGTCTGAGCTATAATTCTATTTATAATTGCATCTGTTCTTCATTATCTCTGCCAACAGGGAAACAGAGGCCACTGTCTGGTTGCCAGTCCCCATTCCCTGCCTCTCCAAATCAGTAACTCTCCTGGAAAAACATGAATTCACAGTCACGTCAGAGTGGCCCCCCAGGTGTCCCACAACTCCTGCTCAAATGAATTTTCAATAACTAAAAAGAGCAATTAAGAAATATTATACCAATGTGACAACTCACTTTGCAAATGCAGTATTCATACATTTTTAAAATACAGTACATTAAGAAACTAAAAAAAAAAAAAAAAGTTTATTCTCAACAAAGTCTGTAGTCTCCTGCATTCTATTCTGCGTATTGTATCAACCATGGGACTAAATGGTTCCTTCCTGTTTCTTAACAGTTTGAAGGGAGAAATGCTGACCCAGGGGTATATATGGAATGAGCTTCCCTTCCTTGCAGGACTGAAATGGCATAATGAGCATCCCATCCTAACTATTGTCCTCTTCCTAGGACAGAACATTCTGTTGATTTCACAGAAGGCAACAAGTTGCAGATGAAGGTGAAGAGGTTCCAGGCCTTTTCAAGATGTCATGTAAATATATATGTATATATTATATATATGTATATAATATATATGTAATATTGTATATAATATATAAGGTGGAGAGGTTCCTAGACTTTTCCAAGATATCATGTGAATATATATAAAATAAATATGTAATATTATGCATAATATATAAGGAGGAGAGGTTCTAGGCCTTTCCAAGATGTCATTTGTGTGTCTATCTATCTACCTATCTATCTATCTAATATATAAGGTGGAACGGTTCCTAGGCCTTTACAAGATGTCATGTAACTATATATATATATATATGTATATATATATATATACACATATATATATATACACACACACACATAATATCTGTATGTGTACATATATGCAACTTTCAAAGATGTCTTGTAGCAGCTAAATATACACATATACATATCTGTATATGTGTATGTGTATATACATAATATGTAGTTATATATGTGTGTATATATGTGCATGTGTGTGTGTGTGTGTGTATAATGTGTGTGTGTGTTTATACATATATTTACCTGACATCTTGGAAAGGCCTAGAACTATATAGCCCTGTTACCAACTAGCAACAACCATTTTGAATGGCTGCACATTTTCCAAACCTTTCTTTTTGAATTGTTACAAGCACTTCAGCAATTGTGTAAGGCAGAAAACAGCCTCATGGGTTGGGCCACAGTGGAGACCGGTCATCTAACGTTTGGTCCCCAGGTTCTCTGTGTGCAGCCCCCTACATCTTCAGGACCCCTGTTATGCTGTGTGGGATCCTGAATGAGTAAAGTCTGTCACCCTGACCACATGATGTGTTCGTTTCCTGAACAGATAAGGAGAAATACCACACTCCCCAACTAAATACATACTCTGGGTTTCCAAGATCTGAATAGACTCTCATGGTTAACTAAAAAGTAGACAACTGTGAATTTGGGGATTGGCAACTTCAAAGCTCAAGAGAGTGCGGTTTTTTTTTTCCTGGCTAAGAAACAAATCCTTATGCCAACCCCACTTCGGTGTCCTATGCTCCTCCTGCCTGGTTTTCTTCTTTCTACACATTTCTGGTGCCCCTGGCATCCACTCCTTCTTGGCTTCCATCTGGTTCCCACTGCTCAATGCCCATCATTTTCTCTAAAATACAGTGGTCTGCTCCTCATTTCTCTGACAGTAAATCTTTCATTCCAAAACAGAGAGTTTATTACCTCTTCGCTGGAAGCTCCTTTGCAAACACTTCCCTTTACTCTGGCTTTGGTATCAGACTGGAATGTGAGGGTGAAAAAGAAGATTGCAAGTTTTTAACGTTCGGTTCTCATTATACAAAGCATGGTCTACTGATTTTATGATTATTAAGTTAAAGATCAGAAGCCAAAATTTGAGTAGAAGTTAGGCAAGTTCCCATGCTTTTTGTCAAGCTACGTGACCAATTGACAAAGCTGAACCAATAAGCTGAACCCCTTAATACATGGGTGTAAACTGCAAGCACATTTGTGATCTGTATGTTGTTCCTGAGTGTTAATTCCTTATGAATCTAGCTCAGAGTCAGAGATAGAGTCCCAACATATACCTATTTGTCTTTGTAGACAGAATACTTTCCTCTATGGCTTTTCATAATTTGAAATTGCCAAGAGTTTAATGTTCATTTCCTTTCCCATTTAGAACACTTACATTAGTAATGATTCATAAGTGAATAGTCTTGAAATTGATATTAACATGTGTGTGTGTATATATATGTATACACACACACACATATATATATATATATATATAACATTTTCAAAAAGGGCATCATACCTATTATAACTGTATGTCCTTGACATTTTGTGGAGAATGATACACCCATTAATGTTCATCTGCTGTCAATATAGTCTACAGAGCAGAACAGATGAGTCACAGCAAAGGCTAGCTTAAAATGTGGTGAACATATTGGCAAAGCAGTAGAGAAATAATGAGCTAACCATGAAGCAAAGAGTTTGTTTTCTGCCAAACTTAACCTAGCAACATATATTTGAAACACAACTTTTCCCTATACTTTGTATACTATGATTGTTCTCTAAAAAATCATACTTTATTATTTGTGAGAACAAAAGTGACACTGATTGCTATGATGTATTCTAAAAAATTTCTTCCCTCTGAATAGAGGTAGCTATTATAAAATTCTAAGGGACAATTTGTCAACTTAATGGCAATCATGAGATGATGCAATTTTATAAAAATGTGTTGCAAGTAACTCAGCACAAGAAGAATGAAACAACACTTGCCACCAGTTAGAACAATCTTCACCTTCAGAAATCTAATTTTGACGTACACTAGAGCATGTCCTCTTAGTAAGAAAAATGCAACTGGTTTAGATTCCCAAGGATCTTGGGTTTCACACCCCCCACCCCCCACACACACTTCTTGCATTTGTGTGAAAGGAAATTCATAAATGTGATAGAATGCATATGCGACATAGGATATTGTTAATATACATTGATTTTGAGAACATCTGCAAAGATATAACAAATCAGCATTTAGTTTCAGGAGCTACACTTTGGGCACTGGTTGGCAACAATCAAGGGAGTTTGCTAATGGCAGGAGGAATTGGAGAGCTTTGCCTCATGCAGAACAACCAATGCGAGAGGGACCATCACTGTCCAGTTCAACAGTATGTCACTTACCAGTATATCCCTTATTCAAAACCATGTTTCCATGTGCATCATATAATTAGTTGAGCCTATGTCCCAAGGACATTTCAGTAATCAGTTCAATTACAAAGCAAACAAAGAAACAAACAGAACTCAGTATATTGTGTGTCCATCAGAGAACCTGGCAGGTAATAGACGGTTGGTTAAACAGCGGGAAAATAACCAATTCATAACTCTGTCATTTTCACTGAAGCTAAGCAGGCACCACTGCCTCCGCACCTCAATCCATGGTTCTACCCACCCAGGATGCCCATTTATGATTATTTTACCCTTCAAAATGCCCTTTGTGTTTATTTTTATTTGCTACAAATATGTCATTAAGGAAGTGGGAGAGATGTGGGAAAAAGAGAAATTCAAGGATTTGTCCATGAAAACCCTATCCCCTCCAGGGCTGGAGTTTTGTTTTACTTTGTGAGGAAACTTGTACTTTGAATACTTGCAGCAGGTTCCTGTAAGGATCACACATATTAGTGGTTTTCAGCCCTTTTGAATGTGCACTTTGATATTCTAACACAGTTGGAACAAAAGCTAGAAGAGTCATAGTTTTTGTTGCTGCTGTTTTGTTTGCTCGTTACATTTCTCCTCTGCCTCTTCCCCAAGACATAACAATTTGAGTGTTGGCCTTCTTCAGTATTGTTAAGAAAATGCCTTGAGGTGAATCATCATATCAGTGTAATTAAGCTGCTTCAGTGTTTTTGGGGAGATAGTTGGCAATTTAAAGTTCACCATATAACTAACATGGAACAAATACATTAAAGAATTTAAGTTGTTCTGTAAGGTTATAAATATTTTCACTTCAATAAGTAATTTGTAATGGACTTCTGGATAAATTACTTTTCTATTTAGTAAGTGGGAAAAGAACACAAATCAAGTTGGCTTCTATATTCAATAACATATTCAATTTTCTTAATTATGCATTTTCCCCTTTATGCCCTAAAATGTACAATGTTCGAATATTCATCCATACATACACACACAAATGCACAGTAGCTTACAACATAGCAGATAAAGAGTGTGGGCTCTGGAGGTGGAATCCTAGATGTACCATTTAAAATTGGGTAATCTTGTCTTACATCTACCACTTAAAATTGCATAATCTTGAGTAAGTTACTTAACCACTCTATGCCAGTTTCTCTTATTGGATCACACTGAGCTGGCTGTTCCATTTCTGCAGTTGCCCTTTCACCTATTCCTTGAAGGTTTAGTTTCACCAGCCACAATCAATACAATTGGGCCCCACAACCTGCCAAGTCACAAACCTTATCAGTAACAACTCTGCGACAGTAAAAACCAATCTTCCTTCTCTATCACTGTCCTAACCACACGTTTTCACATACATGTAGAACTTAACCGTTAAGCTAAACTTAAAGTCAAAAAGAACAAAAAAACCTTCTAACATAAACATGATATACTACCACCAGAGTTTGTCCCTGGAAAAATTCTGAGTCTGTGAAATCACTATCTGTCTTTCAGGCAGGGTGTTCAATACAAGTCAAATAGAATGCACTATATAACTCAGTTTGATTTAAACAAAACAACATATGCACAAGAAACGCCTGGGGCCAGGAAACTGTGTCCTAAATAGCTCTTTTGTCCATAGATTTGGGTAAAAGTTAGTATACTTGGAATTTTCTTAAATGCAGATACCTGTTTGTGTTTATTATTGCGAATTTTGTTATGAGAACTTTATATGGGACAGTTACGTAATAAGTAATGAAGTCCATAAATTTGATGATGGAAAGATACTGTTTCTAATTACCAACATAGTTTGGAGGAAATGCTCATGAAACGAAACTTTAAAATGCAACATAAATAAATTTAACAAATTTCCTCCTACAAAACAATTTTTTTGGGGGTGGATGGAGTTTCACTCTTGTTGCCCAAGCTGGAGTGCAATGACGCAATCTTGGCTTACTGCAACCTCCACCTCCCAGGTTCAAGTGATTCTCCTGCCTCAGGCTCCAGAGTAGCTAAGATTACAGGCATGAGCCACCACACCTGGCTAATTTTGTATTTTTGGTAGAGAGGGGGTTTCTCCATGTTGGCCAGGCTGGCCTTGAATTCCTGACCTCAGGTGATCCGCCTGCCTCGGCCTTCCAGAGTGCTGGGATTATACCGGCATGAGCCACCATGCCCAGCCCAAAACAACTTCTAATAACTCTCTTGTCATTCATTTTTGACACACTCACAATATGAATGCAAATCTCCCAAGTATATACGAAATTGTTGGTGGGGAAAAACAAGTGGCCAATAAACATATAAAAAGGGCCAGATGCAGTGGCTCACGCCTGTGATTCCAGCACTTTGGAAGGCCGAGGCAGGTGGATCATGAGAGCAGGAGTTCAAGACCAGCCTGGCCAAGATGGTGAAACCCCATCTTTATGAAAAATACGAAAATTAGCCGAGTATGGTGGCACACGTCTGTAATCCTAGCTACTTGGAAGGCTGAGGCAGAGAACTGCTCAAATCTGGGAAGCAGAGGTTGCAGTGAGCCGAGATTACGCCACTGCACTCTAGCCTGGTCTACAGAGGGAGAATCCATCTCAAAACAAACAAACAAAAAACCATATAAAAAGATGCTCTACTTTGTTTGCTTATAGGGAAATGCAAATTTGAAAAGTGATATAATACCATCTCATGCCCACCAAACTGGTAAAAATCAAAAAGTCTGACAAGTTTACTGTCAAGGATGTGGTAGAAAGGAAAATCTTTCACTCTGCTTATGAGAGTGTAAAGTGGTATAGTCTTTGAAAAACCAGCTGGCAGTATTTCTAAAGTTGAAGCTGGGCTTGCCCTAGAAAAGTCCAATCACCTACACATCAGGAGATGGGGAAAAGGCTGTTCACAGAAGCATCATTGATAAGAGCAAAATCCAAAAACTAAATGAAATGGAAACAACCTAAATGTCTATCCACAGTAATAACTGCTTCAACAAAGTATCATCACTAGATGCTAACATTAATAGCAAAGGTATAAAAAGCAGCAGGGGAGTCTCAGAAGATCACCCACAAGTTAGTCACCGGTTACAGAAGGAAACCTAGTAACTTATAGAGGAGCAATCTGCAGACACTCTCTTAACAAAGTGCCCAATAACAGGACAAACTGACATGTCCCTCCTGATATGATGTACTAAGGACCCTCTATTTCCTCGGTGACATTCCCACCAAAATTAGCACAGCTTAAATCTAACTGTGAAGATTTAAACCAAGGTCCATCCTACAAAGCAACTGACCTGTATTTTTCAACATTTCAAGGTCAAGAAAGAGAATCTATTCTTGATTAAAGAAGACTAAAGAGATATCACATGTAAATGAAACAGAATCCTTGGATTCTGGACCAGAAAGAAAAATAGTGGGTTAATTGTCAAAATCTTAATAACATTTATGGATTACATAATCTTATTTTATCAATATTAATTTCTTGATCTTGGTCATTATAGCTGTGTAAGAGAATTTATTTTAGAAAATATATTTTGAGGTAGAGGGCATCATGTATAAAATTTATTCACAGATGTTTAAAAAAACCAGTATTCTGTATATATGTATATGTGTAGAGAGAGAGAGTGATTAATATTTAAATTGTGGCATAATGTTAACATTTGGGGGATCTGAGGAAGGGTATATAATATTCTTTGTACTGTATTTTGCAAGTGTTTTATAAATCTGAATGCTCTTCAAAATAAGAAAAGAAAAGCAGGCAAACATTGAGCACATGTTGATTCATGGCCGGGCATGGTGCCTCATGCCTGCAATCCCAGCACTTTGGGAGACCGAGGTGGGCGGATGCCAGAAGTCTGAGACCAGCCTGGCCAACACGGCAAAAACCCATCTCTACTAAAAATACAAAAAAAAATTTAGCTGGGCATGGTGGCACATGCCTGGAATCGCAGTTACTCAGGAGGCTGAGGCACAAGAATAGCTTCAACCCAGGATGTGGAGGTTGCATTGAGCTGAGATCACACTACTGCACTCCAGCAACAGGTGAGACTCTGTCTCCAAAAAAAAAAAAGAAAGAAAAAGAAAAAAAAATTTTTTTAATTTGTGGTTACCACAGGGAAATGATGAGCTTGAGAAGGGGAGGAGCTGACAGAGGTCTGAAAAAGTATTGGTCATGTGTATTTCATAAAAAATAATTTTAATTGTATTCTTTAAGGAGTAAATACACGTTTCAGGAGCTCATTTATATAAAAAGTAGAAAATAAGTATTTGCCACATTAAGCAGGTGCCCAGTGCAATGCAAGCTCTCTGGGCTTTGGCAAACATCAGGGAAGGATTCTTGAGGAGATACAGAGTGAGGAGCATTCTGAGTAAGAATCGTGATTGAGTCCTGTGGGCAGGAGAAAGACCAAAAGAAATGGCTGTGGCTTAAAGGTGGATGTTGCATAAGGAGTACATGAAAGTGGTCCCTGGCTTTTGACCCGGGCAGTAAGAGAATACTGGAGTTGAGAACTCCTAGGTCCAAGGTGTTCCATGCTAGCAATGAGACATTTTAATATGTTTCCATATTTCCCTCAGCACACTGGATAATTCATAAAAAATCTAATGTACAATTTAGTATGACTCACCACAACTAGAAAAAATATTTAGAAATGGTAGAAATGTTCAAGAGCTAAAAATTCCATTGAGAAATGATAGGTTGTACACTTTAAAAAATAAAGAAATCATGGGCCTAGAATGCAATTTTCCTCACAATCACATTTCATGAAAGGCAATAATTAAAATGGTTCCTTTTAAAAAGTCCCTGAACCTGTTACATTTTCTCAGAAGTGCTGGACCTAAATACCTGGGCTCTTGTTTCCAAGGATAGGTAACATTCAAAGCCCTTCAGTTAAAAAGAGAAAAACAAAGCCATATCGCTCCCCTCTTATTACAATATTTGCAGTGCATTATCCTTTCAAATTTGACAAGGTATGGTTAGAACATTTTTTAAAAACCATACATCTGTCCATCCATCTAACCAAGAATCATTTATAAAGGTATTATAAAGCTCTCTGGATGCAATGAGACAATAACTAAATAATTACAATGAAAATGAATTAATGTATTCAAGAAGAGCTATGGAAATACAGAAGAGGTAGAGACTAAGTCTACCTATGGACTCAGAAGAGGATAACAGATGAGGGGCAATTCATTGGGTCTTGAAAGGCAAGTAGGAACTGAACAAGAAGAGGAAAAGGGAAGTGTCCTCTGGGCAGCTGGTGGCATGAGAGTGCATGGCATCCTTGGGTAATGCTCAGAAGCTTGAGTGGCTGCAGTGTGCAAAAGGTCAGAGGAAAGAGAATACTAGAGAGTGAAGCTAGATGCTAGAAAGGTAGATTGAAACCAAGTAAGATGTAATCCTTTGAGGGCAATAATCAAGAACATTAGCAGCATTCTGGCGGGGCGACATCATGATCAGATCTGTGTGTTCACAAGATGCATGCAAAAGTATGGAGAGTGGATAGCTGCCTGGGGAGATCAGAGACAGGAAGGCAACTAGTGAGAAGGCTGGAAGGAAACCATAAGGACGTTGCAAAACACAGTCTGGGGAGGAAATATTGAGTGACTTACCTAGATCACTAAGGTCAGGGAGGTGTTTGAAGTATTTAGGAGGCAGCCTTGCCAGTACTTGCAGCATAAACTGATGTGGGATGGCCAGGAGTGGAAATAATTATGGTTTTAGTTCGAGATTTCCTGGATCCACTGAGGTATACAACTCAGGAAATAAGATTCATGAAGCAAGAAACTGTGTTAGATCAGGATCCTATTGAGTCTGAAGTAACCGAGGAACTTCAGGATAGAGCTATCAATGGGCAGAGCTCAGAGATTTGTGAGAGGAGAAAATCATCTAGGGGGGTTTTGTGGGGAAGACAGAGAGAAGGGGGTCTAAGATTAGATCCCTAGTAAACACTAACATTAAAAGCCCA
The DNA here is from genome assembly GCA_004027715.1 of Plecturocebus donacophilus. NCBI lineage: Eukaryota > Metazoa > Chordata > Mammalia > Primates > Pitheciidae > Plecturocebus > Plecturocebus donacophilus. The sequence goes on from PVKP010002371.1 coordinate 45,410, forward strand.
TTTTCCCTCAAATTGTTTTATGGACTGAAAATATATTGAATAATACTTGATCCTCTCTTCTGTGACCAGAAATATAGTGAGCCTCTGTTTATTCATGAATCGAAGATGTCACTTGCAATCAAAAGCCTGTGTTAAATGGTCCAGCCTATCTTTCAGAGTAATGATGATTGAATCCCTGTACACAACTTACAGTCAGCTTGTCAGGCCCTCTACACAGAGCATGTGGTTGTTCCCACAGGCTCCTCGGTTCGCAGTACTAGGGAATATATGGAGAAAAAAGTACAGAGCCTTGTAGGTCTGAGATCTGTCAGGGATCAAATGTATTCTCACCCAAACAAAATGATGAGGCCTGGTCTGAGACAAAGCCCTACACAAACTTCACCTGCACACTCAGACCAGTCCCCATGAGTCACCTTCCGTGACAGTCTAGGGTCTACCGAATCGCAGTGAGCTCATTCTGAGACGCTCATGGCCAGGCACAGGAGTACAGAGAGAACTGGGCAGCACTCTCCCTGGTCGGATGATCACTGCGACAATGAACACGAATGTAGCTTAAAAGCTCTGAGGTGGGTTGTCTATCACTTGATCCTTGATATGGTTTGGATCTATGTCCCCACCCGATTCTCAAGTCAAACTGTAATCCCCAGTGTTGGAGGTGGGGCCTCGTGGGATGTGACTGCATCATGGTCGGTTTCTCATGGTGTCACACCATCCGCCTTGGTACTGTGGTCATGATAGTGAGTTCTCACATGATTGTTTAAAAGCGTGTGGTGTCGGGCCGGGTGCGGTGGCTCATGCCTGTAATCCCAGCACTTTAAGAGGCTGAGGCGGGTGGATCACCTGAGGTCAGGAGCTGGAGACAGCCTGGCCAACCTGGTGAAACCCTGTCTCTACTAAAAATACAAAAATTAGCTGGGCATTGTGGTGGGCATCTGTAACCCCAGCTACTCGGGAGGCTGAGATGGGAGAATCATTTGAACCCAGGAGGTGGAGGTTGCAGTGAGCCGAGATCGTGCCATTGCACTCCAGCCTGACTCCATCTAAAAACAACAACAACAACAACAAAAAGTGTGTAGAACCGCCTCCATCTCTCTTCTCCTCCTGCTCCTGCCATGTAAGACATCTCACTCCCCTTTTGCCTTCCTCCATAATTAGAAGCTCCCTGAGGCCTCCCCGGAAGCAGAGGCTGACATGCTGCCTGTATAGCCTGTAGAACCGGGAGCCAATTAAACGTGTTTTTTTTTTTTTTTAAATATATAAAGTATCCAGTCTCAGGTATTTCTTTATAGCAGTGCCAGAACAGACTAATATAATCCTCATAAGAATTTTGTGTCTACTCATTTTATAAGGATAAAAGCTAAGGTTTATTAATTTAAAGACACTTAAGCGGAGGGTTAGGTTTAAGAACTTCCTCTGGTATTCTATAAAAGATAGTTCCTTTCACTTTGTTTTAGGATGAGAAAGCAGTGCTTGGGGAAGAATTGATCCTTTTAATCCACTTTCCGAGCATTTTTATGATAGGTTCCACAAACATGTGCACACCCTAATCCACAGAACTTATAAATATACTCACTTTCACAGAAAAGGGGACTTTGCAAATGTGATTAAGATAAAAGACCTGGAGATGGGGAGATTGCCCTGGATTATCTAGGTGGCCCAATCCAATCACCAGTCAGAGAGATGCAACATGTGAAGAACTTGAGCCATCACTGCTGGCTTTGAAGATGAAGGAAGGAGGCCAGAGTTAAGGAATGTGGGGACCTCCAGAAGCTGGCAATAGATCTCAGTTTGTAGCCAGCAAAGAAATAGGGACCTTGACCCTACAGTCTCAAGGAACTGAATTCTGCAAACAGCCCAAGTAAGCATGAGGCAGATTTTCCTCTAGAGCCACCATAAAGTGTCACAGCCTTGCTGATACCTTGATTTTAACCTGGTGAGACCCTCACTAGACTTCTCACCTACACTATGGTAGGATAATACACAGATGCTGTTTAAGTGCTAAGTTTATATAGTCTGTTATTGCAGCAACAGAAATCTATGAGGAGCCTTTGTATCTCTGCAAACTCACAGCAGCCCAGACTCAGTCAAGTTCTGATCACTTAGGGCACTGAGACAGCACATGCAGTAATTCTGATCACTAGAGGTAGTGACTTTTGGCATCATGTCAGTTTACAAAAATGACTCAGGCCCAAGGGCACAAGTGGGCCTTTCCCCATGCTCATGAACTAGAGGAACACATTTTCAACGGGCTGCCAAGCGTAGATCACATTTTTGGGAACCCCGGACAGACTCTCAGCAAATAATAAGTAACACTGACATCACATATTCAAGAAATAAACCAGGAGTGTGTGTCTAGGGTAAGCGAATTTGTACTATTTAAACATCTTTAAAGGTAGTGCTCTACTGGGTTTAAGGCCCATTCACTTTTACTGGAGAGCCCCATGGAAACACATTCTGGATTTCCATCTTACAATATGAAATTACGTGTATTGCAGATGGTGCCCTGGGCTGAAGGTGAAAACGCCCTGGGTGTGAGACCTCCCATGGGATTGCTCTGTGACCCTGACCACATCCATTGAAATCTCCTTGTGACTCAGTTTCCTTCTGTTTTATTTATTTATTTATTTATTTTGAGATGGAGTCTTGCTCTGATGCCCAGACTAGAGTGCAGTGACACAGGCTCGGAAACTCTGCCTCCCAGTTTCAAGTGATTTTCCTGCCTCAGCCTTCTGAGTAGCTGGGGTTACAGGTGTTTGCCACCACACCTGGCTAATTTTTGTATTTTTAGAAGAGACAGGGTTTTGTCATGTTGGTGAGGCTGGTCTCGAACTCCTGGCCTCAAGTAATCTACCCGCCTCAGCCTTCCAAAGTGCTAGGATTACAGGCATGAGCCACCGTGCCTGGCCTCTTTATCCGTTTTAGACTATGTTTTCTTTCAGGTCTAAATGCGTATGACTGTATAATCTCAAGAAATGTAGCACAATTTTTCTTTTTTAAGTCACAATATATATTTCACGTGGAATCAGTATACAAAAATGCCAGCAGAAAGAATTTTTAGGACAGAATATAGCTTAAATCACTTAAGACAAATTAAAAATGTAAATATTCAATATTAGCTCAAAAGTGTGTCAAAGCATGTTTTTGTGAAGAGACAAATGCTTCAAATAAATATAGCAAAAGTTGTTACCAGTGGGTGGTAGGAGTGTGGGTGATTTCTAGTTTTTTCTTATTTTCTGTATTTTGAGTTATTAATGTAATAAAACTCACAAAAGCCTAGAAAATATAGATGTAAGGCTGGGAGTGGTGGCTTATACCTGTAATCTCAACACTTTGGGAAGCCAAGGTAGGTGGATCACTTGAGGTCCAGAGTTTGAGACCAGCCTTGTCAACACGGCGAAACCCTGTCTATACTAAAAATACAAAATAATAACCAGGTGTGGTGGCACATGCCTGCAGTCTTAGCTACTCGGGAGGCTGAGGCAGGAGAATCACTGGAGCCCAGGAACTGGAGGTTGCAACGAGCTGAGGTTGCACCACTGCACTCCAGCCTGGGCAACAGAGTGAGACTTTGTGAAAGAAAAGGAAGAAAGAAGGAAAGAAGGAAAGAAAGAAAGAAAGAAAGAGGGAGAGAAAGAAGAAAGAAAGAAAGAGGGAGAGAAAGAAAGAAGAAAGAAAGAAAGAAAGAAAGAAAAAGAAAGAAAGAAAGAAAGAAAGAAAGAGAAAGAAAGAAAAGAAAGAAGGAAAGAAGGGAGGGAAGCAGGGAGGGAAGGGGAAAGGGAGGAAGGAAGGAAGGAAGGAAAGAAAGAAAATACCGTTGTAAAAGGAGACCATTACATGAACGTCAGAACTTTAAAAAACAGAGCAGAGTCATTACAATGCTCTAAAACTGTCATGGAAACTCTCTAACATCCTAACCTCAAGGAAAGAAGAAGAGTTTTAATTTTTTTTTAATTTTGTATTATTATTATTATTATACTTTATTGCATTTTAGGTTTTGGGGTACATGTAAAGAGCATGCAGGATTGTTGCATAGGTACATACATGGCAATGTGGTTTGCTGCCTCCAACCCCATCACCTATATCTGGCATTTCTCCCCATGTTATCTCTCCCCAACTCTCCACCCCCCGCTGTCCCTCCTCTAGTCCCCTGCCGCAGACCTCAGTGTATGATGCTCCCCTCCCTGTGTCCATGTGTTCTCATTGTTCAACAGCCACCTATGAGTGAGAACATGCAGTATTTGACTTTCTGTTCTTGTGTCAGTTTGCTGAGAATGATGGTTTCCAGGTTCATCCATGTCCCTACAAAGGACACAAATTCATCGTTTTTTTTATGGCTGCATAGTATTCCATGGTGTATATGTGCCACATTTTCCCTGTCCAGTCTATCATCAATGGCATTTGGGTTGGTTCCAAGTCTTTGCTATTGTAAACAGTGCTGCAATGAACATACGTGTGCATGTGTGCTTATAATAGAATGATTTATAATCGAGAAGGAGAGTTTTTAAAGGCTAAAATAGCATTCACATTCAGAGATAAAAGCACACAACTCTGGTGATTATTAAGGGTTTTCTAAAAAAATATAAACTGCTCTCCATCATGTGACTGGAAGCAGACTGCTGTCAAAACCCTGTGGCTCACACTTCCTGGACTTAAATCAATCATTATCTGCACCCTGCTCAGAGTAGTGCCCACCCTGTGACTGCTAACAGCATCACTGAGAATGACAATAACATTCCTGGCCAGGCAGTGAGGCCTGTTTGTGCTATCCAGGTGCCCACCAGGACAGGGGCTTTTGCTGGATTGGCCATCACACCTGCTTAGCAGAATTTTATTTATTCAAGAATATAAACACATGCCAATCCACATTTTGTTTTGTTTCTTTTTAATTTTTGAAAAGCCTTTTTGGGAATCTTTAATAAAATTCTGCTCAGTTTACTTCAATTTGATTTGCTGCTTTTGTGCAGATATTATGTGCTGGTGCTTGGTCGCCAACATCTCTCCTCTGGAATGTGCCTTAGAATTTCTTTAATGCAAACCAGGCTCTCAGATTTCCTTTTGCATGCCTAATCTATACTCCTGTAATCACTAACTCTCTTCCATTTGCAAACATTTAGTAAGCACCTATTATGTGCCAAACATCTTGCTGCCCTGGAAATACAGAGACTATAACCACAGTCTTGGCCTTGATGGTCTCTCAGAGCATCGGAAGTGTAAGGGCAAACACACTTCTTCCACCTCCTCCAGGACTAGCAACAGAGACAAATGTCATTTGGACTGTGGATAGCTCCACCAGAAATCAGACTGGCTACCGGGGAGGTGGGGAAAGGTTATCTCTAGTACGTCAGCCTCCCATTTCCATGCCCTATTATCCTAATGGGACAGGGATCTTCTCAAGATACATCTGCTCAGGAATGGACCTACACTTTGCAGTGAAATGAAGTCCTTACCATGCCACCTTGTGCATTTAAGGTTGATGACTAACTGGAATAAAATGACCTATACCTTGGTTACGTATCAGTTGCTAGGAGGACAATGTGGGCACTGGACTGAAGGAAGATGTGTAATCTTGAGCACTTCTGAAATCACACTGGGTCCAGGACAGATCATATTACTTTTCCTAGGTGTGAGCAGGGAGAAGGAGGTGATAAAAGCAGAGACAAAAACCAGGAACAGACACAGAACTAGAAAAAAAGAGGTTCCTGCTGCTTTTCAAAGACAAGGGGGACAGGATCTGGTAGCACAGTTCAAACCTTCTGCTCATGTATGTTCTATTCATGTGGGTGCTGACACAACTTGGCACAGACCTCAAGCCAGAGACCGCAACTACAGACATTCAGCATGGGAACTGGAAAGCATGCTGGGATTACAGGCATGAGCCACAGCACCCCACGGGGACTGTTAACTCTCCTAGTCTCTGAGGCAGACATTTTGACTTCAACGCAACTGTAGATGGGGTTTACCCTTCTCTTCAGGATAAGAAAGAAGGAAATGGGATTGTGTGCTTGCCTCTGAGGCTCAACAAGGTCAGAAGAACCTGACTTGCTCAGCCTTTGCCACCACTGGATGTCCTTTTGCCAATCTCCATTCCCTAGCTCTGTCCTCAGGATATATGAACAGCCATTCCCTTCATTTCATTCTTCAATAACCACTTTTTATGCTACCATCTTCGTCGGTGAAATACAAATTTGGTCATAGATTCTTAGGAACAAGTCTTCTAGTTGCTAAAATCAGAAATCTTAATCAATAACCATCTTATTAAAATGAGAAAGGTTTTATCTTAATTCTCTATGAAAACCCCTTTAAAAGGGTAAGAACTCCCTGGATTTTTAGGACTAAAGCATTTTTGAAGGTTTTGGTGTCCAGCTCTCTTCTTTTAAAGACAAGAACACTGATTACTCAACGAAGCTTACAGACTTGGCCAAGGTTACACTGCCTGGAAACCACTGCTTCCTTATGATAGAAAGATACATTTTTCAAATTCATTGGACAGAAGCCACATAATGGCTTTTGACTTCAAACAATGGAAGTTAATGAATGAACTTTCCCTGTTCGCAAACAGAAAGGTTCTGAAAACATCTTATCTCTCTGCCCGTTGGTATGCCAACAAACTTTATTACTAGTAGTTTCTCATATGGGACAAATTTATAGCTCACCATAAGATATGTTTTAAAGAAAACTTAAATATATATATTTTTTACTTGAAAATAAAACTTCCTTTGAATGTGTTCAATTTTTAAACAATATAAAAAATAAAAAATAAATGTCTTTACATATTAGTTCTCCATATTTACATTATCTTCAAAAAAGTTGAGTTCCAACCTCACTTTCATTTTTGTGAAGATTACTCAGCTGCAATCGATTTCCATTTGTCATTCTACAGAGCTGTGACAAAGGGACATTTAAGAGCTAATCAAATAAACAATGAGTGTTTGAGAATAATTTAATTATCATATTTCATTGCACAGTAAATCTTGTTAAGTTTTTTGTTTTCTTGTTTGCCAAGTCAAATGTTCATGCCTGTGTTCTTTTTATAGAATGTTTAATTTGAAAGGCCAAAGAGTCACTGGTCATTTTGACAGCCTCAATTAGTCATTTAAATTGGTAATTACTAAGATAATTATATGAAGAAAAAGCTCATTGTGTTAATCCTACATGGTGTCATCTTTTCAAATAGACCTCTTTTCAGATCTATTGTTAAACTCTGCCGTTTTGGTATTTAATTTAAATTAAAGAGCTGCCTAGCTTCTCAAATGCTACATGTCTGAGAGGAGGTATGCTGAAATTGAATTAGAAAAACAGTATTTTCACATTTAAGACACCAAAATTAAAGGAACTTTTGATGATTTGGGACTATTAATTCTTTTTTTTTTTTTTTTGAGACAGAATCTTGCTCTGTCACCCAGTCTGGAGTGAAGTGGTGCAATTTCGGCTCACTGCAACCTCCCCTCCTGGGTTCAAGTGATTCTCCTGCCTCAGCCTCCCTAGTAGCTGGGACTACAGGGCGTGCCACCACGCCGGGCTAATTTTTGTAATTTTAGTAGAGACAGGATTTCACTATATTGGTTAGGCTGGTCTCAAACTCCTGACCTCCGGTGATTCACTCGCCTTGGACTCCCTAAATTTTGGGATTACAGGCACGAGCCACCGTGCCCAGCTGGGACTATTAATTCTTCTCATCTCCAAAGCAGATGTTTTCACTTCAATCCAACTGCAAAATACGAACGTTTTCAAAGGTAAGTGTTTTTCTCTATTGTCACTAACTCAGTCACGTTCATTAAATTTTATTATTTCTACATCATTAAATGTAGGTCAACATTTCGAGGCCAGCAAACATGAGCATTTATTTCCAGCCCAGTAGCACTGCTGTGAAAGATAAGGGGGAAAAAAGAACCATCAACCTTCTTATTTGTAAACAAGAACACCAAAACCAAGACTACAAGAGACAATGTAACAAATGTAATGTTGCAACTCAAAGCCCCCCTAACCCATGCTTATCTTGCCAGAAATATATTTCTATAGAAAGAGAGGAATCAAATAATGCCCCTTTCACGGTTGAAGGAGCCTTTGTTTGCAAAGCTTAACTCACTCCGTGCCATTCCTGTTTTTGGGAAACGTCTGAGCAACAGTGTCCAAAGATGGTGTCACTCCCAGTATCCTGGGCTGCTGGGATGTCATAAATGAAAGACTGTTAAGCAGAGCAAAAGTAGCCACAGCTTTTCTCTTTTTTTGTCAAGAAACTCTTTTTTTAGAAACTCTTCCTATGACTGACTAGTACTCTGAGACTTTCCTTTCTCTCACTGCTTTCTCTGATGGATGCAAACTGCATGTTTAATGAGGTCCTTCCTGCCTAGTGGAGCTGGGAGGCAGTTATAGAATAGTCAGGAGGAAAAGGCTGTGGAGTCAGACTGTGTGCCTGTGACTCTGGATTCACTATTGAGGAGTCATTTGGTCTGAAGAAAGTTCCTGATCTCTAAGCATCTCTTTCCTCATCTATAGCATGAGAATACCAACCTTTGGCTATATGGTTGGTATGAGGATTAGAAGAGATGGCACAAGTATCGTACTTTGCACAGAGGATGTGCCCAGTATCTTTCTGCAGGATTGCATTTCCAAGCTTGCCAAGATTTACAAGTAGACTGTGAAGAAGATGACACAGGGCCATCATTATCAGATGCTAACAACCTGGACGTTTTAAAGTTATAATTCAACTGAAACCTTTCAGTAGTGTGCATTCAATCCACTCTTCTGACTTTCCTTATGCAACTAATGTGCAGTGAGAAGGGAGACTCCCCCTTTCTTGTTTTCCAATAGCAAATACACTGTAAAAGTAGTGAAATAGACAAGTTCTCTTTTCTCAATAGCACTTATATTCCAGGCAAGAGGGTTGGAATACAAACAAGAAATTAAATCAATAAAAAGATTAGATAGTGGTAGAAGCTTTGGAGACAACAAAGCCTGGCAATGAGATTGAGAATGTTGAGAGTGGGGAGCCTGGTGGGAGATTCTCTGGTAGGAGGAGTAACAGTCACTTCACCCTGAAACACATCTTTAGGGTATGAACTCTCACCTTCCTCTTGGTAATCTGGGATGGCCTTCCTGAGAAGGTGACATCTGAGAATCTGAGGGATGAGAAGGAGAAGTTGTGAGAACTCTGGGACAGAGAAGTAGGAAATTCAAGAGCCCAATCACTAATATCCTGATTTCACAGATCGGGAAACTGAGTCTTCAAAAAAGAAGGGACTTCATCAAGGGTCACAGAGCCAGACTCACAGACTCCGACATTTCCAATACCAATTCCCATTCATTAGAATCCCATATGGCCAAACTGTTACAAGTGCATAATGGAACTCCAACATAGACAGTTAAGGAAAGAGTATCTCAAGATGATGGTGAAGGACAGCCCATCAAAGAGGTCATGGACCACATCATTGCATATGGGGAAATCAAGATCTTTAACTCCATGAAAGCCCATTCTTAGGGCATTCAAGCATGAATTCAAGAGGTATCCCTTTTTCTAGGCATCAATTACTGTGAGAGAGAAAAACATCTTCATGATTTTCCAATTCTAGCAGTTGGATTTTTCTGTTACCACCATTGTTTTCAAATCTCTAAGGGTTTCACTCAATATGGTGTCAGTATAGATCTATATGACACCAAGGAATCAGTGTTAATTGTGTGTTATATTAGTCAGTGTGGGCTGCCACAATAATAAAACATAGACTAGGTGTCTTTAACAACAGACATTGATTTCTCACAGTTCTGGAGGCTGAGATCATGGTGCTAGCATAATTGGGTTCTGGGTGAAGGCTCCTTTCTGGCTCATAGATGACTGCCTTCTTGTTGTGTCCTCACATGACACAAAGAGGATGATCTTTCTCTCTTCTTCTTTTAAGGCCACGAATTTTATCATAAGAAGCCCACTCTCATGACCGAATCTACCCTTAATCACCTCCCAAAGTCCTCACTTCCTAATACCATCATATAGGGGTTAAAGCATCAACATATTAATTTTGAGAGGAAACAAATATTTAGTTTATAACACATGTCTTTCATGGGTTGAAGTAGTTATTTTAAAAAATTCTCTGTAGGAGGAGTAGTATTCGCCTCATTCTGAAACACGTTTAGGTATCAACTTTCACCCAACAACCTAGGGTGATAACTTTTGCTGATAGCAATTATTTTTAACAGCAATTATTTAAGTATGTTATGGAATTTTTTTTTCTTAACCTGGAAAATTAAGTTCACACTACAATTAAGGGGCTAGATGGTAGAGAGAGGAGCGAATATAACACAAATAACTAAGAGATTTCCCTAAAGCCATTTAACAATGAACCAAATCCCATTTTCATTTCTAAGTGGTCTACACTTTATCACTGCTTTAAGTGAAACTTTCAAATAGTCGCAGAATAGACCACATTGTATCGGACCCTCATCAATTGACTTTGTCTAACGAGATACTGCAAAAATATGGCTGAAGAAGTAGGTTATTTTCGTGTTTCTCAAATTTTAGTGTCCTTGCAAATCTCTAGGGGGTCTTACTAAAATGCATTATCTGGTGTGAAGCCTTGGATTTTGTATTTCTAGCTAGCCCCCACGTGATCTAATGTTGCTGGTCCTTGGCCAACACTCTCAATGATGAGACTCTATCTCATCATGCTACTGTTTATGAAAACCCCAGGGAAAAATTATCTTGTCTCTTAAGTTTTAATACAAGTTAATGCCGAATATGTCTACAGCAAATTTTCAAAGTTATTTCTTCAATGCCCTTGAGAAATAAAAAAAAATTGGCAGACACAATCAGTAACATTCAAACTTGATCTTGTAAACTAAGTTTGTGTTGACTTCTTCTCCAGGCAAAAAGGTCAAGAGACTTTCCTCATATGAAAACATAAATGTGTAATTTCTGCTAAAGCATAAACACCCTTGTCATAAAAGGCTCTGGCCAAAAAAAAAAAAAAAAAAAACCCCAACAAAACAAAAAGACTGTGCTGTGAATGCTAAACAAGCAGGTCTTTATATTGCATATTGCTTTTAAATCTCAATGGTGACAGCAAAGCAAGTGCTTCACTTTCATTTGATATCACTTTCTGCATCTAGCATATGACTTTTGGGAAATTTCAGTATCCCCCACTCAATTAAAAAAAAAAATCCCTCCTACTCTCAACTCTTTGAATGCCACCAAGTTCAGAGGGGAGAAAATTCTTCCTTCTAGGAATTCCTCATGCTCAAGTAAACATGTTTACATATTCATTACTTCTCAATCAAAGCTTTTTGGTTGGTCAAAGGTTCCGCTGCTTACTCAAAGCTTTCTAAAATATCAAAAGTGGTATTATTGGAGGTCTGAAGAGTTAGGAAACATCAAAGAAGGGAAATGGAATTTACTAAAATAAATACTTTCCTCTCTCTACCCCTTACCCTTTCTGGGTGGGTAGGAAGGGAGAAAACTTACTGGTTAAGTATTATCACTTCTGGCAGGATGCCTTCTCTTTACAGAAGTTAATAACAAAATTAGATACACTTAAAATGAGTTGCAGAGGAGTTTTTGTATAATAATAAACATTATAAAGGCATTAAAAAGTGCACGTAACTAAAGTGGTAAGTTCCAGTCTAGGAAACAGATGAAAAGCTTTAGGCCAAAACTGACAAAATGATTATCTGATCTCTAGTAAATGCTTCCTTTCCATCATCTGACTCTATGCAGCTCTCATCCTTTTGGTTACCCAAAGCCATCCATTGCATTTAAAACATTTCATAAATAAAACTATTTCTCTCAAAGTGGCAGATCTGATGGGGTGTTTGCAAAAAGTTAACCTACACTTTTAAAAAAAGTATTTTGAAATGCTCTCAAATATAATATACGTGCAGAAAAGTGCACAAATCTTAAATGCATTGCTTAATGATTTATAGAATGCTATTAAATGAACTAATTCATGCTGGGGTGCAGATACTCCTCATTCATTTTAAAAGATGAGGTTCTTATCAAAAAAGAAATTTCTAATTAGTGGCAATACAACTTTGAAGCCAACATGGGGAATTTTAGGATAATGAAGGAGCAAAGATTTCTCCTTTTGAAATGTATGTTTGTGTTCATAACTGTTCTTGGGAGGGGTGAATAATAAGGTAGGTCCTGTCTAGGAGTCTGCAAGTACATAAGCCTACCACATACAGCTCCTTGGGTAGAAAGTGAAATCAAATTTGCTTTGGCATACACCTCTACGGTCCTCAACAACTACCTTAAAATTGGGCTTTCCCAGTCTTTACCCTCACTCGGCATCTCCTTGATCTCTGCTCTTCACATTCAAACACATTTTGAAGGCTGCCTGTCTTATCTCTCTCTGTGTATACATAACCCATTCTCAGAGACCAAAACTACCTTGTTAATCTGAAAACTTTATCTAAACTTACTGGATAGAGCAGGGTTCAAACCCTATGGCAATTTCTCTGCAATGTCCTGGAGGATTTGGGTCCCCAAAACAGGGATTTCAGAAAGGGGACTATATAAATCTAGCAGTAGGCTAGTTTTTCTCAGAAGGACTTTCTAGTGTCTTTCAAATACCTTGCAACAGAGGATGGCTTGCTCCAACGCACACTCGAAGTTCTATGAGTCTGTATTGAAGTGGGATACCCATAATATTTCCCCTTCATCCTATTATTTTTCTCCCTTGACAACCATGCTTTGAGGACTTGAGGCAACAGATACAAAGAGTCTTAAGGGATTGGATCAATACAAGCTAAGATTAGTCTCTATTACATATTCCAATGACAAGGTTTTAGGTTCAAAAGGGATGCTCTACCCCCACGGAATCCCACCAAGTTCATATGCCAGCTCAGAGAACTCATCACCTTCCTGTTTCCCTGCAAGAGTTAACCGATGGGATGAAATGCAAAGCACATGTGTTCTTACTGCCAAAATAGCAGCCCAAACTGCCTGCCTAGATGTGTAAGATCCCATGAAATGTCCTGGCAAAAGCTAGTTTAGGAGTGTTGGCCAAGGTGCTGAAGCGAAGCAAGAGGAGACAGGACCACCTTTGCCAGTGAATCTCCACTCCCTCACCGGTTTTTAAGACAGCGAGCTTATTCATTTTGACAAGATACCCTAGGATCTCAAATCTGACATAATTTTGGAGAAAGCAGTGTGTGTGTGTTGTGGGGGGGGGTTGTGTAGAAGGGTAACTGAGATACATAATCTTTATAGAAGTTCTAGTACTACAAAGATTCTAGGAGAATCTACTTAAAAAAAAAACACAATATTTTAAGCTGTTTATTCCAATTGAACGCTGTGTGTCTCTAACAGATACTCAGTGAGATTCCGTCCAATGAGTCAATTGCAAAATAAAGTTATTGTCAAGGGAATTCCAGAAAATGACAAAACCACAATCCTGAATGATCACTCAAAAGTAAAAAGTACTTTCTGCTACTGTCGAGATTTTCTTATCTCTACTTTTACTCCAGTTTAATCTTTTCTTCCAGTGTTCTTTTGGACAGTTCGTCTTTCCTGTCCTGAAAATGTGCACGCTGATAGCAGAACCACATGCGGCCCCTGGCACGGAGTGAGCTGACAGTTGAACCACCTCTGGGTAACTGCAGACTGCAACCAGTGGTTAGGGCAAGAGAAGGCACCCTGGCCACCAATTCGTTTCACACCCCAATCACCCCCGCCCGCTCGACACCCCTTGGGCATCCGATGCCTCTTGCCTCTGCCAGGCAATTTGCTTCCGTTCTGTTCAACTTTCCGACCTCTGGCTTTAGAGAATAGTCCTGGCTGTGGGAACTGGCTCTGGGCAGCTTTTGGCGCCCTCTTCATTGGTGACTGGCAAGAGTAACACTTTCACACTCTTAAAAAGAGCCGTTTAGTTCCTAATGATATTTACTGGCAAAAAAGAAAATGAAAGAGCCCAGATTCCGGTCCCCCAAAGGCAGGCCAAGAGCGCGGCTGCTGAGCCCCGGTCTTGCTGTGAGGCTGTTGTTCCCACCCACTTCCCGTTCCCACTAGAGTCGATTTGTCTCTTGCCGCCTCTCCCCTGCAGTATGGCACCTACTGCAACGTAGCAACATCTGGGTGGGTATGGATAGGATCCGAGCATCAGATGCTGGCTGCTGCCCCAGGGACTTCCCGCGGAAATCACCCAACACTTAGCAGGCGTTTCAATAAGGAAGTAACCAGTAGAGCATTGCTGGCGGGAGAACCCCGAGAAACAGCTCAGAAAAATACCAGAAACCGCTGGAGACCTAACGACCCATGTCTCCTCCAGCCTGTGTTCCCCTAGCCCTTTCTGGAGGAGTATCATGTGGTTTGCGGGTTTTTACCCTGCGGTGGGAGGGTTGTTCCAAGTACATTTATTTCCCCGATAGTGAAGGTCGTGGGGGGCGGGTGGTCCCCCAGCTCTAACCAGAGTGAAGACCACGGATCGTATCCCTTTCTCTCAGCTCATTGGTCTGGTCGCTGGAGGGTGAGGGAGACGCGGAGACCTGCAGACCCAGGGGGTTGCAGGGGCTCCGTTCTGTAGATTCCCCACCCCACCCGGGGTCGCTGGCACTCCAGTCACTTAGCACCAGCGTGACTGGCGGTGCATTCCGGTCCCCTCCCGGGTTAAAGCCCCTGCGTATCCTCTCCCACGCTGCGCTTCTGCTGCCCACGCAGCTGCTCCTCTAAGCGTCCCGCGTGCCCAAAAGCGCCCCCGGTCCTTACGCGTCGGTGGCGCCAGGGGCGCCCGCAGAGGCGGCGGGGGAGGGAGTGCGGAGGCGAGGGCCCGCGAGCTGCGGGGACCCGGGCCCGCGGAGCTTTTAGGGAGGCCGGGCTCCGTCTCCCCGTCCGCCTGGGGCGCGCGGGAAGGCGCGGAGGACGCGCCGCACTCACCCGCTGCTGCTGCCGGCTGCTGACGGCCACCGCGGCTGCGGACGCGGCGCTGTGCCGGAGCTCGGCCGCCTGCCCAGGTCTCAACAGGCTCCGGGTGAACCTGCGGGTCCGCTCACCGGCCATCGCCGGCCACTCCGATCGCGCCGCCAGCCCGGGGCTAGCGTCCCGCCGGTCTTCCCCGCGCCAACCTTCTCTACCCACCCGCCGTTCAGGAAGCGGAACTCGGAGCCTTTCCCCCCCTCTTCCTCGCTCAACTCGCAAGAGGCGGGTTTTTCTTTCTTGCACCCCCACTCTTCCCACCCCCTTCCCTCCTCTGAAGCTTCTCGAAGACTTTCCAAACTCTGCGCTCCCCCGGGCGCGCGCGGCCAACACGGCGGGCGGCCGGGGCCGGGCAGCCGCGCATCTGGAGCGGGACGCGAGTGGGGCGGCTCCTGCCCGCGCCGCCCACACGGGCTCAGCTGGCCGGCCTGGGCTGTCCACGCCGCCCCGGGGAACTGCAGGCTGCGGGGGAGGGCGCGAGGCGGCCGCCGCGGGGCTCCGGGCGGGGACTGGCCAAGGCTGACGCCTGTCCAAGGCCGACAGCCTCATTCAGAGGCTGCTGGGAGAGTTGGAGCCCTGGATGCATTTGCAATTTAGACCCCTATTTTCTGGGTCCGGCGAGTGGGCGGGGGCCAGGCTCGGTTCGCTGTACCACCCTTGCGAAGGGGTCAGAGGCTTATTAAAGATCTGGTGGCTGGGATCCCAAGTCAGCGTTTGGAAGTCTCCCTTGCCAGAAGTCCGCACTCAGGGCCTTGGAATAAGCTTCCCCATTCATTCACTCCTTCAATAAGTATTAAGCAACTACTATATGCCAGCTCACACTGTTCTGGAAACTGAGGATACGGAGAGGAACTTAGCAAACACACTTTAAGGCTGTGTGGAACTGATAGCTTTTTATGGGGTGGGGGTGGGAGACAGTAAATAACCAACTGAACAAATAAACAAATACGAGGAAATCAAGAAGACAGTTTCAGCTACTAACACGAACTCAAATCCAGTAAATCAGGGTTGTGCGAGTAAGATACTTCGGGTGGCATAAGGACGAGTAGGCAAGAACCGACTTGGAGGGTTACTGTGTAGAGCAGTCCTGTCGGGGGTGGACTTCACAGTTATGCTGTCTCTCTGCTCCTCTTTTGCCCATACCCATCTGGCCTGCACTTTGTCTCTAGATATCTGATGAAAGCCTTCTAGGAACTCTTCCTGTGTCATACCCAGGGTGGTTCTCCAACTCAATGTTAGGCTGGATGGGGGACAGAGAAGCTCTGGCCCTTGAGATACGGGTCTGGAGAGATCTGAGCCAGCCTCTCCAAGTAGTCTGGTGTTTTTCTTAACAGCTCTTTATGGGTCCATGACCCTGCCGCTTTCTAAAGCCAATGATATATAGTTTTAACACAAGGTCACATTTGGGTATAAAGAATTCCTAAGCAATTGATAAATGCACTTTAGTCAGCTCTTTGTTAGCCAGGATGAATCCTGGCTAATTGAAATTAGCCAGAGACGCTGACTGGGGATGATTTCAGCACATTCTAGAAATCATAACAGGCATAAGAGGCTCCAGAAGATTTGGGAAGTGCTGTATGAAACATCATCTAGTTCCAAGACAGCCTGCGTAACAAATAACTGTATCCTGTATTGTATGCTTTCATAACGGTACTCAGTGTGGGAGCAACACCACCTTTCAGGGTACGCAAAGTAGCTGGTTGCCTCTGTGTTGGCACATGAAGATCTCTGTAGGAACAGCTTCCTCCAACCGTACCATTTCCCAGGTGTACCCAGCCTTGATGCCTCTAAATGCATAT
Source organism: Plecturocebus donacophilus (assembly GCA_004027715.1). Lineage (NCBI taxonomy): Eukaryota > Metazoa > Chordata > Mammalia > Primates > Pitheciidae > Plecturocebus > Plecturocebus donacophilus. Next base: position 62,105 of record PVKP010002371.1, read on the forward strand.
TCCCCTGAGAGAACACATTAAGCACATTTGAGTTAACTTGAGCTTTCCAAGAAGAGGTACCTAATCTTTGCCTCTGGTTGCAAAATGCTGCCTGGCCCATGTAGGCATACAATAGATATCAGCTTATGGATGACTTTTTAAAGGGCTCAGATAGCTGGTATAGTCAGGGAGCTGAGTGTGCCTGACACAGAGAAAGACAGACAGGACAAGAGAAAGGTGTGCTGGAAGGGAAGGCTGTAGTAATTGATCATACATGAGAATGTGCCCTGCACAAGGCAACTCACTGATCTAAAACACTGAGTAGTCATGCAACCCATTCTCCAACCATATTGAGTAACAGAAATTCACTTGCAGTTTGTTAATTGTGCAATAAATACACCTAACTGTACTTTCTCCAGCTTCAGAAGGTCACCCAGAGCACTGGTGTGAGAGGGTTTAACGAACAAATGCCTGCTTGCCCTATCCATACCCTGTACGATGTTAATTCCGTGGGTCACACTGAGTAGGAAGGCAGATATAAGTGTTAATAGCATACAGCTCACACCCAGGGCATGTCAGTAATGATGCCACACTGAGACTCTCCTCAGCTCTTGTGAGCATGTGGGTTTTAGTTAAGCTTCTTTCTGGACACCAAGGAGAGAGAGCAGAGTATTGACCCTTGCCCCTGCCCTCGTAGCATAAATACACTTATGTAACTTCAGGTCTGCTAATTTGGGACCTTGACTCTCTGCTGGTCACCCATCTCTCACATCCCTGGAGAGACTTGGTTCAGATGCTTGGTAAAGGCAAATTTATGCAAATATCATGAAATATATTAAATTTCTTGGAACAGCTAGTTAATAAGTGAATCTTGTAATATTGTAGAATAGTGGTTAAAGTACACGCTCTGAAGTCCAATTACCTTTGTTCAAATCCCAACACTATAAGCCTCAGTTTCCTTACCTACACAATCAAGAAAACAGTTGTGTGGCTGGGCTGCTGAATTACTCAAATTAGTGTAAATTTCTTAAAAAGTGCCTAGTACATGGACTTCAATAACTGTTATTATTCCTACACTAGCAGATAACTCAAGTGTAGGACTTTAAAAAAAGCTTCCATGTCTTTTCAAATATTTGATTCTCATACAAACCTTTGTTAGAAGAAAGATGGATGTTATTATCTTGGAGCCAAGGCTGGGGATTTCATGGGCATTCTGGAGACAATGTCTCAGTCAAAATCAATTACTATGGAATTTTGTGAAAAATAATAACAATAACAGTATAATCTTTATGTTATTGATCCACTATTATGTAACAATATCAACTGTAACATAGTGTGCTACAGTTTGGATCATAGTTTCACATACGTTATTTCACTTGAATTTTAATGTATTATAAAATGGGGTTGTTCAACCTATCTATCCCATGTCTTACTGTCTAAAATTGTAGACAGATCATTACGGGAGCTCCCCAAATGCATGGAACAGACATTTTAGAAACCAGTGGTTGCAAATTTTGCTAAGTGATCGCAAATCAAGGTTGTACTAGTATATGGAATGCATAGGCTACAATCAAGTTTTATCACTTTTGAATTCTCCATTTCATTTGAGCTGCCACAGAACAAGCCATTCAATCAGAAAGAAATAACCCCACTCAACAGACATTTATGGAATATCGACTATGGACAGAATCTCACACTATGCTAGGAGGCCACAGAGCTGAGGAAAATGTTTCTGTCTCCACAAAGCTCAATTTCATATAGAGGAACTGACTTAAAAAACGTTACTGGTGGTCATGGGTGAGTGGGTGGGGGGTGGGAGTAAGATTTTGGAGATGGAATCTCTATGGACCCATGTTAGCATTTTATACGTCATAGTTTTATAACTTTTTAAATACAATTGAAAAAAATCCGTCTCAATAACATGGAATTATCTAGTTTTGTCTTTCTCTTCCTGTTCCTACATCTCTCCTCTTCTCCTTTCTTATTCTTCTTCCTCTCTCACTCTGTTCTTTTCTTTCCTTCCCTCGCTGCCTTCCTCCTTCCCTTCCCTTCTTTGTTCTTTAAAACCTGATACTCTTCTTACTTATACTAAAGCATCAATGGCTTTAATAAGATGTAGTAAGCACAGATCACTTGACCTGTTATAGTTCAAAGCTCTATAGAATTGAGAAACCATGGTTGTCTATAGTCCTCTCCTGTCACCCTTCTACATGACTGTATCCATGTTTTATGAGCAAGGAAAGACTTCAGATTTTTTTCATAGCTGTAGTAAGTATAAAATGAAAACTGTACTATATTTTTCAAAATACCTAGAGACATAATAGTCATACTCCTGGACTAATAACTAAATTTGCACACCAAATGACTAAATTAGGTCTTGATACCCAGAGATTGCAGGCAGTAGGGCAAATATTCCTTGCATTAATTCCATGGCATTGAGCCACCTTTCCTAAGTGATACCAAGCCCAGTGTACCCTGGGTGTCAGCCTGGGCATCAGCATGTCCCAATGCTTAACTATATCAAGATTGCCTAGTGTTGCACCATTTACAAAGCACACTTATTATTTCATTTGATTCTCAATCGTTCCTTCTAAAATGCACTTGGGGCATGTGATATTGCCCCCACTGTACATAAGGGAAAGCTGGGAGAGAATTTAATCACATGGAAATTAGGAGGGAAATTTTACTAATTAATAAAAAAAGAAAGATACAGAAATAGGAATACAAGTGCTCAAGTTAAAATGATTTTCTGATATTATAGGAAGACTTCCTTTATTTTATTTATTTTAATTTTATTTATTATTGTTATTTATTATACTTGAGGTTCTGGGATACATATACAGAATGTGTAGGTTTGTTACATGGGTATATATCAGGCCCTGGTTTGTGATGTTCCCTTCCTTGTGTCCATGTATTCTCATTGTTCAACTCCCATTTATAAGTGAGAATATGTGGTATTTGTTTTTCTGTTCTGTGTTAGTTTGCTGAGAATGATGGTATCCAACTTCATCCATGCCCTGGAAAGTATGTGAACTCATTCTTTTTTATGGCTGCATAGTATTCCATGGTGTATATATGCCATATTTTCTTTATCCAGTCTATCACTGATGGGCATTTGAGTTGGTTCCAAGTCTTTGTTATTGTAAATGGTGCTGCATAAACATATGCATGCATATGCCATTATAGTAGAACGATTTATAATCCTTTGGGCATATACCCAGTAATGGGATTGCTAGGTCAAATGTTATTTCTGGTTCTAGATCCTTGAGGAATCACCACACTGTCTTCCACAGTGGTTGAACTAATTTACACTCCCACCAACAGTGTAAAAGCATTTCTATTTCTCATCACCCTCTCTAGCATCTGTTGTTTCCTGACTTTTTAATGATGGCCATTCTAACTGGAGTGAGATGGTATCTCGTTGTGGTTTTGATTTGCATTTCTCTAATGACCAGTGATGATGAGATTTTTTTCATATGTTTTTTGGCCACATAAATGTCTTCTTTTGAGAAGTGCCTGTTCATATCCTTTGCCCAATTTTTGATATTTCTTTTTTCTTGTAAATTTGTTTACATTCCTTGTAGATTCTGGGTATTAGACCCTTGTTAGATGCATAGATTGCAAACATTTTCTCCTATTCTGTAGGTTGCCTGTTCACTCTGATGATTGTTTCTTTTGCTGTGTAGAAGCTCTTTAGTTTAATTAGATCCCATCTGTCAATTTTGAGGAAACTCTTTAATAAATTGGGTTTATTAAATTAAACCCAATTTAAGGAAACCTCTATATTTATCTTATTTTTACAATAGAAAGGGAGGTCCACAGAGGCAGGTGGGTTGCCTTTATAATGTAGCAGTGGAATTGGGGTGGGTTAGTTACAGTGATTTTGTTTATTGAAAGTATAATGCTTGCCATATTCAGCAATAAGTAAAGTATCAGAATTGTAAGCCAAATTGTAGGAAAACTTCTTTGCTACAGAACATCTTGATTTCCTAATACTAAGAAAAAATTAAACAATTTAATGTACATCCAGTGGTTTTTTGGCTGAATACTGTTTCATAAGATACACTTTTTCCTAAACTGACCAAGAGAATATTAAAGAGCTAGAAGAAAAATATGGTTTGAGAGGTGTGATATTAATGAGATCTATTAGTTTGTGAGTTCTTGCCAGAGCTGAAGCCATTTGACAAAGCTTCATGTTGTCTTCGTAGAGCAAAACGTGCCTCCATGTTGTCTATGTTAAAAAGTATTAAGTGTGATATGTATTTGTTACGGTGTTTAGAAGACAGATTACTTCTTGGGATAAAATTACACTTAAAGTAATATGATTTCAATTTGAAACACTGCCAGGCTGTGTATTTTGTAATATACATGTAGTGCCACATTCTATCTCTATTAGTCCACCAGAATCCTTGGGGTATAGCTCAAGCAGAGGTACATGATTGAAAGAAAAGAATGACTATTTTTAACTGGAAACCAGTCTCTGGGTTCTCTAGTCTACTTTGGTTTTTATTTGTGGTTTAGCCTAAGAGAGTTAATGTCCCAGGATCTATTTTCTTCTGTCTGTAAAAGTTATCAGAGGCAGATTTTGACTCTATATGAAGAAGGAAATGATTAGTAAACATGGGATGGGAACATTTTTATTTCTGACATGCATCATTAAACCTTTGTACTTATTTTACTTTTCCAGGCATTTTAATGTTCTCCTCCTCTTCTCCAGTGTGTTGATTACTCCTAACATCTACTACTCTCACAACAAAGTTCTACCAGAACAATTTCTTTTATATTTAACAGAGAGCCACATAAAAATAAACCTGTTGTCTACTATTTCTTCGAGAATTTTGCATCTACACTTACTAGTCAAATTGATCTACCTTTCTTATTTTTGGAACTAATGTTATATTTTGCCAGGAAGATTTTTCTGGCTTCTTTAATTAAATTGGAGAGCATTCTGGCTCTTTCCACGGTCTACAACAATTTAAATAACATTGAGCTTGTTTGTTCTTCAAAAGTTGGATAGAACCCAGCTGTGGAACCACCTTGTCTTGGTACATTTTTTTAGTAGGATATTACCATACAAGTCCCTTGTATGATAAGTGGTCTATTCAAGATTTTCACATCTTTTATTTCTTAATAATTCATATGTTACTAATAATATAATCCATTTTTTTTCTAGATTTTAGAGACTGTGTGCCTTAGAATTGCATGCAACATTGAAATTATATGTGTTCCTTCTATTATGTATTCACTACAATTTTATTATAAAGATTTTAAACAAGCCTAAAAAGTACTAAAAAGAATAAAATGAATACTCATAAATCTCCCAGCTATATTAAACTATTTTAAATTGGAAAAATCATAACCTTTCATCTCTAAATAGCTCAGCATTTATCTCCAAAAAGTAAAAATATTCTTCTACATAACTGCAATACTGTTTAACACATGGAATTCAACAGCAATCCCTTAATATCTTTTGTCAACCAGTCTGTATTTGAATTTCTCCAGTTGTCCCCCAGATGACTTTTTCATAGCTGATTTGATCAATCTCAAATTTAATCTTGAAGACACATTGCTTTGGTTGCAATGTCTCTTAAGACTCTAATTTGAATCCATCCTTTTCCTCTTTTTGATAATGATTTTGACTTTTCAAAGAGACCAGGCCAGTTGTTCCAAGTTTTGTTGTCTTTTGCATTTAATTTTTTTTTTAAGATGGATTCTTACTCTGTCGCCCAGGCTGGAGGGCAGTGGTGCAATCTCGGCTCACTGCAACCTCCACCTCCCAGGTTCAAGCAATTCTCCTGCCCCAGCCTCCTGAGTCACTGAGATTACAGGCATGCACCACCACGCCCAGCAAATTTTGTATTTTTACTAGAGACAGGATTTCACCATATTGGCCAGGCAGGTCTCGAACTCCTGACCTCGTGATCCACCCACTTTGGCCTCCCAAAGTGCTAGGATTACAGGCCACCACGCCTAGCCTAATTTGTTGCTTTTTATCTGAAGGCTTTTAAAATATATACTTTAAAAAATTTTTATTTTTTTGTGTTTGCACATAACAATTATATAATGCCCTGTGATTAGATCAGGGTGATTAGCATATTCATTGTCTCAAACATTTACCATTTCTTTATGTTAAGAATAATCAATATTCTCTTTCTATTTGAAACTGTGTAGTATATTATTGTTAACTGTAGTCATTCTACAGTGGTATGGAACACTAGAACTTATTCCTTTTATCTAGCTGTAATTTTATATCCTTTAACAAATCACTCCCTTTCTCTGCTTCTCCCTACCCTTCCTAGCCTCTAGTATTCTTTGTTCTAATGAGATCAACTTTTTTAAGCTACCACATATGAATGAGAACATGCAGTGTTTAACTTTCTGTTCCTGGCTTATTTCAGTTAACATAATATCTTCTAGTTCCATCCATGTTGCCTTGAATGATGGGATTTTCTTCTTTTTGTGGCTGAATAGTATTCCATGGTGTATATATAGCACATTTTCCTTATCCGTTAATCTGTTGTCGGACATTTTTGGGTTGATTCCGGGTCTTAGCTATTGTGAATAGTGTTGCAATAAACATAGGGCGCAAATGCACTTGAATATAATGATTTCGTTTCCTTTGGATAAATGCCGAGTAGTAGGATTGCTGGATCATACAGTAGTTCTATTTGTAGTTTTTGAGGAACTTTTATACTGTTCTTCACAGTGGCTTTGTTACTTTACATTCTTACCAACAGTGTATACGACTTCACTTTTCTCCACATCCTTGCCAGCATTTGTTATTTTTTTTGTCTTTTTGACCATAGCCATGCTAATTGGAGTGAGATGCTATCTCATTATGATTTTGATTTGCATTTCCCTGATAATTAGTGATGTTAAGTATTTTTTCATATATGTTGACCATACATATATCTTCTTTTGAGAAATGTCTGTTCAGATCATTTGCCCATGTTTTAAATCAGATTATTTGTTTTTGTGGTAGAAATGTTTGAATTCCTTGTATATTCTGGATTTAGCCCTCTGTTAGGTGAGTAGTTTGAGAACATTTTCTCCAATTCTGTAGGTTGTCTTTTTACTCTGTTGATTGTTTCATTTGCTGTGCAGAAGGTTTTTCATTTTAAAATCCTTCCTCAATTAGTGGCTAATCACTTTTCTCATTCTTAATCTTGAATATTTTTACTTCCTCCTTTTTTTCCTAATTGGATTCTCAAGAGGAATTATCTACTGTAGCAGTCTCTTCCAGGAATTTGTAGTGGTTTTATTAGTTTGACTTGTACTGTTTATTTTTTTCGTTAATAAGCTATTTTCTTAACCAAGAGAGGAATATCAGATGCTATAGGAGAAAATATAGTAATATTTAAATATATAAAAACTTAAATCTTCATTATGGCAAAATTAATGGAAAGCCAATATATAAATGACATAACTGAGTACATGTTTGTAATACAAATAAACAAGAAAGGCCAATATCTCTATTATATAAAGATCTCTTATTAATGAACAAGAAAAATATCAAAAATGAGCAAATTCCTAAAAAAAGTCTAATACAAAAAACCAAATTAAAAAAAAAAACAGAAAATCTCAAAATAATATTCTTTGCCCATTTAAAATTGTATTGTCAGTCTTTCTCTTACCGATTTTAAAATTTACTTTATGTATTTTAGATATGAGTGTTTTGTCAGATACATATGTATATATGATTTGTTGTTTTTAACATCGCATGTTGCTCACTCACTAACTAGAAGTCATAGCATGATCTTGCTGTTTTCCCTATATAGTTCAGAGAATGTTATACCAAATGTATATTTATCAATTATCAAGTGATTATTTATCTTTCAAAAGAGACAGAGGATGTACTTTTTCTTATAGTTTCAGAAAGAAATATAGTAATGCTTCCAATGTTTTAGATTAATGCTATAAAGTTTATAAGGCTTCTCAAGTGTTTCAGAACATTAATTCCACACCCTGATCAAGAGAACTGAAGACAGTTGGAGAAAACATATATTCAGCTTATTTATGTACACATATAATTGATTTAAGGAAACTTTTTTTTTCCAGGAAATGTTTCTTTTAAAAAATGTGTCTCAGTTGTCACAGTCCCCCCACTAGTCATGTGGTTTTTGTGTATACTTATATTCGCACTAACCCATTTCCTGTGCATACTCTCCGCCTGCCTTCGCTCTTTCTGTGATAAAAAGAAGTGAAATAGAAATATCACAGCATCACCCAGAGCTCAATTTTTGAAAGGAGATAGGCAGAGGAAGAAAAACAATGCAAACTGTGCAGCATTTTTGAAGCCCAAAGCAAAAATGGTAGATTGACTGGTCTTCAGGATGTCTATTCAAATAAAAGTCAGTGGGTTTTTGTTCTTCCCCACATGATCGTTAGAATTTATTAATACAACTAGATTAGCATTTTTTGTAGCTTTATCTTCTAGCAATTTCTCATGTGTAGGCTTGAAAATATGTTTCTGTTCTGAGCTAATCATGAATATTGTCCCCTTTCTCCTTATTTGTTGATTTGCTAGAGAGACAAAAAGAAGTAAAACAGCTATTTTTATCGAAATCTGAAAAGCAATGGGAGAGTCATTATGATGAAACCAGTCTAAAAAATACTAATAAAGTCAAAGTACTTTTTGTAGTTTTTAAAAGGGTGCTATTAGTGTCATCATGTGCACAAAGCTCTAAGCTCACATTAACAAGAGGCCTTCCTAACACTACCACACAACCTGTTTGCTCTTACAGAAATGCTTCGACAGGAGCTACTTAAAAGCACCTGAGTATGAGTCCTGAGGCTCAGTAAAATGTTCAAGACCATCCTGGCCAACATGATGAAAAAACATCTCTGCTAAAAGTACAAAAATTAGTTGGGTGGTGGCACACACCTGTAGTCCCAGCCACTCGAGGGGCTGAGGCAGGAGAATCACTTGAACTTGAGAGGAGGAGGTTGTAGTGAGCCAAGATTACGCCATTGCACTCCAGCCTGGGTGACAAGAGTGAAAACTCTGTCTCAAAAAAAAAGATGTATTATACATATACATTCCATAAAGACATCAGGTTGGCACTATCCTTTTTTGCTTTTTTTTTCGCTTCTATGTGTGTGTGTGTGTGTGTGTGTGTGTGTGTGTGTGTGTATTTTTTTTTCGAGAGGGAATTTTACTCTTGTCACACAGGCTGAAATGCAATAATATGATCTTGGCTCACTGCAACCTCTGCCTTCTGGGTTCAAGCTAATCTCCTGCCTCAGCCTCCTGAGTAGCTGGGATTACAGGCACCCGCCACCATGCCCACTAATTTTCATTTTATTCATAGAGATGGGGTTTCACCATGTCAGCCATGGTCTCAAACTCCTGACCTCAGGTGATCCACCCCCCTTGGCCTCCCAAAGTGCTGGGATTATAGGCATGAGTCACCGTGCCCAGCCTTTGCTTCAATATTTATCCAACCAATTTTGATCAATTTGATGACATTTACCTGTGAAGTCCAAACATAGTAGTTAGTGTGTGAATCTACTTGATTAGCTTTAATTCAGTTGTTGGATGTATAATGTCTTGTTGGATTCACACTTTGGGCTGGGGTAGAGTGCCTGATGTATATGATGCTAAGTCTGATGTAAAAACTGCTGAGGCTATGCTTGCCTACTAGTGAAGGCATTTCAGAGACAGTCAAAGCTAGAAGTGGGCCCGACCCAGTGGCTCACACCTGTACTCCCATCACTTTGGGAGGCTGAAGCAGGGGAATCACCTGAGGTCAGGAGTTTGAGATGAGCCTGGCCAATATGGTGAAAACCCATCTCTACTAAAACTACAAAAAAATTAGCTGGGCATGGTGATGGGCACCTTTAATCCCAGCTACTTGGGAGGCTGATGCGGGAGAATCACTTGAACCTCGGAGGCAAAGTTTGCAGTGAGCCAAGATGGAGACACTGCACTCCAGCCTGGATGATGGAGTGAGACTTCACCTCAAAAAAATTTAAAAATCTGGAAGTGGCAGAGAAATTAAGCCATTTTGTTGTTGCTGTTGCTTTGCTTTGTTTTTATTGTTCTATTTTATAGAAGAGAAAGTAAAAACTCAAAAGCTAAGTGCTATATCTTCGATCAACTAGTTAGTGACCAAGCTATTTGGCAGCAAACGTAGAAATGCTACTTCATATATAGTTTAGGGCTTAACCCAACATACCATGAAGCCAGAAACATGAAGGGAAGGAAAGTTAAAGGCTAGTAGCAGTGTTCTAGAAATATAGCACAGAACTGCTAAAGTCATTGTCTTACCTAAAGTTCATAAATGGGACCAGGGAGAGATACCAATATCTGTTAATCCCTTTTCTCTCATTTTTTTTCCTGGCCTTTCTCATATTTCAAGATTCAGACCTGAAACCGTCTCCCTTAGGAGGTCTTTTCTCCTAGATCCATTCACACACAAATAAAGCCCAAGCAGTTTTTACTAGGAGACTCAGCAATGTACATCTGTTAGATGCTCTCCTACATAATCAGATACTGTCTGTATATTTTAATTTTTTGTCTACTTGTCCTTTCCTCCATTAATAATAACTGCTATTAATCATTGAATACCTACCACGTGCTAGACATTTTACCAGGAATTTTATGAGAGATGAGTTGAGTTCTTGAAGACCCCTCCAAATTAGCTATGAGTATTTCTATTTTTACAGGTGAAGAAACTGAGGTTTAGATTAGTGGTTTGACCAAGATCATATCTAGTAAGCAAGAGAACCAAGACAGGAAATTGTGTTTATCAGGCTCCGAATCCCAAGTCATTTCTAGGTGTTGTACTGAATAAATTTAGGGTCTGATGGCAGTGATAATGGATGCTAGGTTTCTGTCATCATCCATCCCACTGCCCTTTTTACCTAGGGGAGTGAGGTTGGAAAGCTAAAACCCTACGTTTCTCAAGCTCTCCTGAATCTAGGATTCTGGGTATGGTATCAGGTCTGCCAAATAGAAACACTTGTGTGAGATTTGGAAGGCACAGAGAAGTGCCAGCCACCCTCCAGCTGGGAAGCAAGGCAGGAAGGGATGTGAGTGTTTAGAGGCAGTTGTGAAGGCCAAGCTTAAAAATCCAGTGTGCAGTCACCAACTTTCAGGTTAAAGAGGCAGTTGCAGCAGCAGCTGTGTTAGCAGCCACAGATGCTTCCTGACATCTGAAACACAGTTATTATGAGGTGCCTCCTTGGACTCACTAGTCCAGGGGCCCCTGAGTAGGGGTTCATCTTGCCATCCCAGTGATTTTATAAGAATACATTCTTGTATTAAATTGCTTGACTTCAAATACCTAATGCTATATTGCCATTTCAGACATCTGTCATTATATAACAAACCACCCCAAAACTCGTGAACCAAAACAAAGGTGATTCTTGGTTTGGTTGGAATCAGCAGGACCGTTCTGACTCCCATGAGTTTCTCAGGAATCATTGAGAACCTGGCAGAGACACAACAAAAGAAAATTTTAGGCCAGGTTTTGGTATCAGGATGATGCTGGCCTCATAAAATGAGTTAGGGAGGATTCCCTCTTTCTCTATTGTTTGGAATAGTTTCAGAAGGAATGATACCAGCTCCTCTTTGTACCTCTGGTAGAATTCGGCTGTGAATCCGTCTGGTCCTGGACTTTTATTTGGTTGGCAGGCTGTTAATCGCTGCTTCAATTTCATAACTTGTTACTGGTCTATTCAGGGATTCGACTTTTTCCTTGTTTGGTCTTGGGAAGGTATACGTGTCCAGCAATTTATCCATTTCTTCTAGATTTTCTAGCTTATTTGCATAGAGGTGTTTATAGTATTCTCTGATGGTAGTTTGTATTTCTGTGGGATCAGTGGTGACATCCCCGTTATCATTTTTTATTGCATCTATTTGATTCTTCTCTCTTTTCTTCTTTATTAGTCTGGCTAGCAGTCTATCTATTCTAACAAGTTGAAGAAGTTCTCTATTCTTTGTTTGCTGAGAGTTTTTATCTTGGGTTTTTTCAAATGCTTTTTCTGCATCTGTTGATATGATCATGTGATTTTTGCTCTTTAACTGGCTGAAGTGATGCTTACATTAATTGATCTTCAAATGTTTAACCAGCCTTGGGATGACAAAATCCTTGGAATAAATCCCACTTGGTCATGGTATATAATTATTTTTTACATTTGGATTAGATTTGCTAATACTTTGTTGAGAAGTTTTGCATCTATGTTAATGAGAGATATTGGTCTGTAGTATTCTTTTCTTGTAATGTCTTTATTTGGTTTTGACATTAGGATAATGTTAGCCTCATAGAATGGGTTAGGTTGTGGTCTCTGCTTCTGTCTTTCAAAAAAACATTTCATAGAATTGGAATACTTTCTTAAATGTTGGATAGAATTCCCCGGTAAACACAATTAGGCTTGGCACTTTCAGTTTTGAAAGATTATTAATTATTGATTGAATTTCTTTAATATATAGATATAAAAATAGGCCTATTCAGATTGCCTGTTTCTTCTGGTATAAATTTTGGTAGACATGTCTTTTAAGAAATTGGTCCATTTCATCTTGATTATCAAATCTGTGGGCCTAGAGTTGTTAATAGTATTCCTTTATTACTTTTTAATGTCCATGGGACCTGTCATGATAGCTCCTTTTCCATTTCTGTTATTGGTAATTTGTGTCTTCTCTTTTCTCATTGGTAAGCCTGGCTAAAGACTTACTGGTTTTATCAATCTTTTCAAAGAACCAGGTTCGGTTTCATTAATTTTTCTCTGTTGATTTTTAATTTTAAATTCCATTTATTTAATTTATTGAATTGAATTGTTTTTTAAATTTCTTTTCTCCTAAGTTTATTTGTGCTTCATTTGTTCCTTTTTTTTCAGTTTTCTAAGGTGAGAAATCAGATTATTAATTTAAAATCTTTTCTAATATATTCATTAAATGTTATAAATTGCTCTCTAAGCACTTTTTACTGCATCCCACATATTTTGATGTCATATTTTCATTTCAATTTATGCATTCTTTAAAAAAATATGGAAATATATTAAAATTACAAGGTATTTGGGAAAAAAGGAATACACAGATGATATCAAAGATTGCAATCCCATAAAATTTATTCCCTTTTCACAGTACAAAAATACTACAAACCAATGGCAAAGATATAAATTTAAAGTCACCGTATGTTTTGAAATTTAGAAATATACTTTTAAATATATTAAAAATCATAATGGAAATTAGAAAATAGGTTAAGCTGATCTATAACATACTTTATGTAAAACCACATAACATGTCTAAATCAGCACTTTTGAAGGAAATTTATATCCTTATATTCTTATACTAATTAAAAAACCTAAAAATTAGCAAGCTCTGTGCCCTTTATGAGAAATTAGAAAATAGTAGCAAAATAAACCCAAAGAAAGTAGAAAGTAGATGATAATAAAAATGACAGCATAAATTATTGAAATAGAGTACAAACATGCAATGGAGAGACTCAACAAAAGCAAAATGGTTTTTTTACAAAAAAAAGGGTAAACCTCTGGGGAGACTGATCAAAACAATAGAAGAGAAGGCACACATTATCAACAGTAGGATTATAATAAAAGCCTATAATAGATTATTAGAAGATATAATAAATAGAAAATCACTAATGACCAGCATAAATTTAAAAATTAGGAAGAAACTTGTGGCAAAAGCTAGAAAATTTACATGTCATGGGAAAATTCCTGGAAAAATTTAGATTATTACAGCTAACTCGATATGCAATAGAATATCACAAGGGTTCTATAATCATTAAGGTAAATTGACTGAATCCACTATTGAAAAAACATTTCAGGCCCAGTGACGTTTTTGAGCAGTTCTATTTAACACTGCAAAAATGGAAGCTCTTGTATCTAAAAAAGGGAATCTATATTTGAACAAACTACCTAGCCACCAACAAAACAACTATTAAAAATACAACCTAATGGTGAATCAGGACTATATTGGGAGAAACAAATAAATATTACCAAAGTCACTACTAGTTTCATTTAGTATTTTTCTTGGCATTCTAAGAGGCATAATATGGCAAAAAACAAACCAAACCAAGCATGTCTATAGGACTTAGAAGACTAGAAAGTGTGATTTACAGAGAATATGATTGAGTAGTTACAAGAGTCAAAAGAATGTACTAATTACTTAATTACCAAGTAGTAAAATTAATGAGATATTGGCAAGTTTGCTGTATTCTTAACTTATATAAAAATCGATAATAAAATAATAAAAATCAATCAATAATAATATACAGAAACAGAAGCAAAAAGAAAAAGTCTAAAAGATACAATTTTAAATAGCATAAAAGGCCATGATTAAATCAAAGAAAATTTTAGTCATCTAAGAAGAAAAATGTAAAACTTTTAATGCCATCTGAATGCATAGAGAAATATGCAATACTTTTTGATTAGAAATAGCAACATTGTAATTATGTCAGTTGTCACCAAATTAATTACCAATTGAAAACCAATAAAAAATTCACTAAGCTTTACTTCTTGTATAATTTGGCTTTTTAAAGGAGCTTGTGCAGTTATATATATTTTTCCTGGTCTTGGAGCAATTCCAGCCAAATCCCTCAGTAGTATGAGCGGAGCTCTTCTTCAAGGCCAGCAATGAAGGAAAGGCAAAAAATTGCTGTTAGCATCTAAAATGAGATAGAAGTTATTATCTGAATAGGTCATGCTGCATAGCCTAACTAAAATCTATAGTCTGATAGGCCCATTCATTTTCTTCAATATGCTTGATATCTTTTCTTATTTCTGTAGTTTGGTTCAAGCCATTTCTCTGGCTTGGAATTTCCTCTAAGCTTATCTCATTTCCAACCATCATTCAAATTGCAGCTCAAGCCATCTTTTCCTTTGATGCCTTTGCAGACCATTCCAACAAACACTGCTTATTTACTTGGGGTGGGCATTGCCCCTACGGCTGATTGTCTGAAGCACTCCCCCATTGTGTTAACCTTATAATAAGTGTTGTATCAGATTGAGTAATTTTAGTCTTCGTGGTGGGAATATAATTTCTCTTTGTTTCTCCCACAGCATCTTTATGTATTATCTGCTCTATGGAGTAGTCACTGATAGAATATATATTATTATTGTCAGAGTTTGACTATAACAATTTGAAAATATGTTACTTTGGGAGCTTACTTTATGTATCTGAAAGGCAGATAAAATAACTTCTTCTATTAATATATACAACAAATATGCCATGTCATTCTCATTTATTATGATTAAATAAGGTTGTAAGATCTTTGAACAAAAAATTGTCATCTGGTACTTATATTTTTAACTTAATATTCATACTGCTGCATGCTGATGCTGTAATCTCCATCATACAATGTTTTGCTGATAATGTCTTTAATACCTGGTCTCAATATTTCTGACTGTATTCCCCCTGTAATACTCAAGGAATAAAAATAAAATGTTTTAAATAATGTGTTATTAAGATTTGCATATTCTCAAATGGGGCATGTAACATAAAATGCATATTTCTCATTATTATTTATATAATAATTAATATCAAACAATATTAATAGATGCATAATGTAGTGAACTCAATAAGCAGAAACAATATGAAATATTTACTGAATCCATTCACACAACAGATATTTATTATGAGGCAGGCAATGTTAGGCACTGGAAATTAAAAGTAAGTAAGATAACCACATACCGTTCTCTCTTCTGGGATTCATTCTATTTGAGGGAGGAAGACATTGTATAAGGAATTACACAATTGACTATTAGTTACGATTTTGGCAAATGTTGTCAAAGAGAATTATGAAGTGTTACAGAGAGTATCAGAGTGGGACCTAAACTGGTTTGCTATGGAATCGGGAGTGGCCTGTATCTTTTATTTTGTTTCTTGGGAGTCAGAAATCAGAATTTTCCACCACCTTTGCAGAATATAAACAAAGTTGTCATTCAGCTGCAAAAATAGAGACATGGAAAAACTCTATTCCTAATGTTCAGATTTTAGTCATTTAAAAATTATGACCATACCACAGACTTTGAAAATTAAACAAGTAACTCATGGTATGATTTAGATATTTAACAATGTGCTTTAAAAGTAAACATTTAAAACACTCTAAAATTGATAGTTTATATATTTAACTGTCAAGTACCACAAGTCAGTGATGAGTATACAGAATGATAGCTTTGGAGAAACCATTGCTTCTGACCCTTCACTGCCCAAAATTCAGTTCCAGCAGATATTGCAATTATATGAAAAAAATATTTTCAGGTATTTAGAACAATAGATCTCAAACATTCTCCTCTATAATAGATTACTCACTGATATTCTACTTTTGAAACAAGAAAAATTACCAAGTGCAAATTTGTTATGAATGAGTGATTTGTGTCTTTGTCCAACCATGGGGTTAGTGACCTCTTTTTTTAAGGTGCAAGTCATTTGATGGGGTCCTGATGATGTGCTGTTAAGTTGTAGTGAAAGAAATCTTTCATAAAAACCTTACTTGAAACTTTTGTTTTTATATGTGTATTAATTTCCTATGGATGTCCTACCACAGACTTAATGTGGCTTCTAGTTCAAGCTAAAGACAACACCCATTTATTCCCTTTCACTTTGGAGGGTCAGATGTCCACAGTCAGTTTCACTGGGCTAAAACAGAGCTGCTGGCCAGTGTCTAGAGCTGCATGTTTTGCCTGTCTTTGTTGATGCCTCTTCATCCATGTTCATGATTGGCAGTGTAGCATCTTCAAATATATATATACATTTTTTTGCTACATCGTCACATCACTTTCTCCTCCTCTCTGTCTGTCTGAAATCTCCCTCTGCTTGTACTTAGAAGAACACCTGTGATGTCACTTAGGGACCACCTAAGTAGCCCATGATAATAAGGCAGCTTCCACCAGTTCCAGGGTTGAGGATACAGATATTTTTTGAGAGAGCGTATTAGTTTGTTCTCACATTGCTATAAGTAACTACCTGAGACTGGGTAGTTTATAAAGAAAAGAGGTTTAATTGACTCACAGTTCCAGAGGGTGTACAGGAGTCATGGCTAGGAACGCCTCAGGGAACTTAAAATCATGGTAGAGGGCAAAGGGGAAGCAAGCACCATCTTCATATGGTGGAGCAGAAGAGAGTGAAGTGGGAAATGCTACACACTTTCAAACAACCAGATCTCATGAAAACCCACTCACATTCACAAGAATATTACAAGTCTTCCCCTGTGATTAAGTTACCTCCTACCAGGTTCCTTCCCCAACATTAGAGATTACAATTCAACATGAGATTTTGGTGGGGACACAGAATCAAATCATATTAGAGAGGGAGGGAATTTTTCAGCCTACCACAATATATCCTTTTACTTTCATTCATTCTGCTTATAGCTTTGAGAGTAAACCAAATGCTTAGGTTTTATTTATTTTTCATTAGACAATATATTCTTACTTTTTTTCCAGAATTTAATTTTGTTTCATTGAACTCCCTAGGAAGAAATGTGTTCTTCTTGACTTTACTTGGAAGAGACTTAACAGTCTGTTAACTTTTTCTTGCCAGATGAATGACAGTGAAAATCACTAATCATGTTGTCATTTATAAAATGGAATTAACAGTATAGCTTTCATAGGCTCCTACCATAAAGCTGTGACAAGGCCAAGCTCTATATTTCTCCTCACCAGAGAAGATTCAGTACTTTTGTGAAGTAGTGTGACTTATTTATCCTTTTGTTTGAATGAATTAAAATTGTTGCATCAAGAAAGAAAAAATACATTAAAGTGTCCATGGCTTACCAATGGTATACTACTTTCCAATACTAAATAACTATGCCTTTTGGAGGGATGGCTTTTATTCCATCATTTTATAAGTATGACTAATGTTTTCAGTAAATACTGTGAACTAGAATAAAATTGTTATCCTGGAATAGCCAATTAGTAGCACAAGTTGCACAAGGTAGATGGTTTGGAACTTGTCAAAAAAGCTGAGTAGATCTTCAATGTTTTCCCTACAAAGGTATTTATCAGTTGAGATGTATTTAGTTTAAGACAGGAAATCCAACTCAAATAATGAAGTGGAATTTTTTGTTGTTGTTTCAGTAATTAGATGAAGGTCCAAATATAGAGCAGGTTTCAGGTTTAACTTAGTGACTCAAAGATATTAATAGTCTAGTCTCTAGTCTCTTTCTGATTCTGTGCTTTGCCTTCCATACATCATCTCCCATGTATCATTTCCTCTTATGTTCAAATTTAAGGTACCAAGAAGACGCTGAAAACAAATTTCACAATAGATGCATACAATCATATCTCACAAACCAGTATGAAGTTAGCTCTAGCATATTGATATAGTTTGGCTCAATGTCCCCACTCAAATTTTGTCTCAAATTATAATCCCCACATGTTGAGGGAGGGACCTGGTGTGAGGTGATTAGATCATAGGGGAAGATTTCTCACTGGCTTTTCAAGTGTTGGTGGGTTCTCATAATATCTGGTTCTTCATAAGTGTCTGATGCTTTCCCCCCAAATCCTGAAGCCATGTAACATGTGCCTTGCTTCCCCTTTACCTTCCACCATGGTTGTAAATTTCCTGAGGTCTCCACAGCCATGTGGAATTGCGAGTCAATAAACCTCTTTTGTTTATAAATTACCCTGTCTCAGGTAGTATCTTTATAACAGTGTGAAAATGGACAGAGAATTGGTATGGGGCATGGGGCACTGCTATAAAGATAACCTGAAAATGTGGAAGCAACTTTGGAACTGGGTAACAGGTAGAAGTTGAAACAGTTAGGAGGGCTCAGAAGTTGAAACAGTTAGGAGGGCTCAGTTACGAGGGCTCAGGAAGATGTGGGAAACTTTGGAGGTTCCTAAAGACTTGTTGAATGGCTTTGATCAAATGCTGGTAGTGATAGGAACAATGAAGTCCAGGCTGAGATGGTCTTAAATGTAGATGAGGAACTTAAGAACAAAGAGATGAGCAAAGGTCATTCTTGCTATGCTTTAGCAAAGAGACTGGTGACATTTTTCCCCTGCCCTAGAGATCTGTGGAACTTTGAACTTGAGAAAGATGATTTTGGGTATCTGGCAGAAGAAATTTCTAAGCAGCAATGCATTCAAGATGTGACCTGGCTTATTCTGAAAGCATTCAGTTATATGTGTTTACAAAGAGATGGCTTGAAATGGGAACTTATGTTTAAGAGGGATGCAGAGCATAAACATTGAGAGAATTTGCAGCCTATGTGGTAGAAAAGAGAAACCAATCTTTCTGGGGAGGAATTTCAGCTTGTTGCAGAAATTTGCATAAGTAACAAGGAGCCAAATGTTAATAGACAACATAATGGTGAAAATGCCTCCAGGGCATGTCAGAGACCTTCACAATAAGCCCTTCCACCAGAGGCCTAGAAGCTCAAGAAGAAAAAAGTCACTTCATTGTCCAGGCCCAGAGCTCTGCTGCTTCTGTGCAGTTTTTGGTGCTCTGTATCCCAGCAGCTCCAGCCGTGACTAAAAGGGGCCAAGGTACAGCTTATGCCATTACTTCAGAGGATGCAAGCCCCAAGCCTTAGTGGCTTCCACATGGTGCTTGTTCTGCAAGTGTGCAGAAGACAAGAGTTGAGTTTTAGGAGCCTTCACCTAGATTTCAGAGGATGTATGGGAATGCCTGGATGTCCAGGCAGAAGTCTGCTGCAGGGGCAGAGCCCTCATGGAGAACCTCTGCTAGGGCATTGAGGAAGGGAAATGTGGGGTTCATCCCCCATTCCCACTGAGTCACTGCCTAGTGAAGCTGTAAGAAGATGGTTGCTGTCCTCTAGACCCCAGAAAGGTATATCCAATAAGAGTTTGCATGTACACCTTGAAAAGTCATAGGCACTCAATGCCAGCCCATGAAAGCAGCTGAGAGAGCTGAACCCTGCAGAGCCACATGGGTAAAGCTGTGCACAGTCATGGGAGTCCATCCCTTGCATCTGCATGCCCTGGATGTGAGACATAGAGTCAAAGGACATTTTGGAGCTTTAAGATTTAATGATGGCCAAGTCTGGTTTGGTACTTGCATAGGACCTGTGGCCCCTTTTTTTGCCCATTTTTTCCCATTTGGAATGGGAATACTTACCTGATGCCTGTACCCCTATTGTATCTTGAAAGTAACTAACTTGTTTTTGGTTTTTCAGGCTCATAGGTAGAAGAGACCTGCCTTGTCTCAGATGAGACTTTGGACTTGGATTTTCAAGTTATTGCTGAAATGAGTTAAGACTTTGGGGGACTGTTGGGAAGGCATAATTCGTTTTGAATTGTGAAAAGAACATGGGATTTGGAAGGGGCCAGTGGCAGAATGTTATGGTTTGGCTCTGTGTCCCCACCCAAATCTCATCTCAAATTATAATCTCCATGTGACAAGGGAGGGACTTGGTGAGAGGTGATTGAATCAATCAGGACAGTTTTCTCCTTGTTGTTCTTATGATAGTGAATGAGTTCTCACAAGATTTGGTTGTTTGTTAAGTGTCTGGCATTTCTCCCCAGCCCACCTGCTGTCATGTAAGATGTGCCTTGCAACTCCTTCACCTTATTCCATGATTATAGGTTTCCTGAGGCCATGTGGAATTGTGAGTCAATTAAACATCTTTTGTTTATAAGTTACCCAATCTCAGGTAGTATCTTTAGAGCAGTGTGAAAATGGACTAATACATATACCATCCTGAGTCCATTTGTAAGAATTTATGCATTTTTATGTTTGTGATTCTGATCCATGTGGGTCATTAACCTATAAGTTGTTTTCTAGCTATGCTTTTATTTTTATCTTAAGAAGGAGTGGAAATTTTCAGTTGCAACAGGACGGGAATTCAGGAAAATTTCTTTTTCTTTTTACCCCCAGGGAATGTCAGTGTTATATTTGTTTTTGAAATGCTTTATTGTTACATTTGTTATATTTGTTTTTGAAATGCTTTATTGACAGAAATACATTTATATCATTTATATCGTAGACTTATGTCATAGATTCACTAATATCAATTCAAAGTAATAGTTGGTTCTAAAACTTGCATTTTCCAAATGCATCTCAGTGTTCAAACAATGAGTTTACACCAAGTTTTGCAACAGTTCATTGTTACTCTCTGCATCCATTTTATGACTTTAAAATATTTCTGCCTTATACTTGTATCTCCTTTTTTATACCCATTATTCAATTCCACTAATTTTGTTTCCCTTCTCAGTAGCATTAAAGAAAAATACACTATTTAATGGTCCAAGAAGTGGTTGATATGTTATTTGTGTTTAAGATTAAGTTTATTACTTATTTACTTCGGTGTGACAAATTGTCACCAAAATTCTTGGATTAAAATAGCACACATTTATTAATTCAGAGTGTCTATAATTAGAAATCTAATCTTAGCTTAGCAGAGTGCCTCAACCACAGGATGTTTCCCAGTGTTGCAATTAAGATGTGGTCAATGACTGGGGTGTTATCTGAAAGCTCAGCAGTGGTTATTGGATTTGCTTCCAAACTCCATGGCCGAACTAAGGGTCTCAGTTCCTTGATGGTTATTGATTGAAAACCACCTTCAGTTCCTTGACACATGAGCCTCTCTAATATGGCTTTTTCTTGCTTTATCAAAGCCAAAAAGAGAGAGCACCTGATAGCAAGCTAAACATCACTATCTTATGTTACATAAACATAGAAGTGACATTCCGTCATCTTTGCTGTATTCTGTTGCTTAAAAGCAATTCAGTAGGCCAGCCCACCCTCAAGAGGAGAGAATTATACAGAACATGCAATATGATGGTGTGTTTCCATTCTTATTAATAAACCTGTTTGCCATATTCACATAGTGCAAAGAAGTTTATAAAACATCCCAAATAACTTTAAGAGATAGAGACTGTGGTTAGATTTTGGAGTAGACTTCCAATTAGACTAAAAACTAGGAAAAAGGCTCTCACATTTACAAAACTTTACATTTCATTGCTCACTTTTTGCAAAGGTGTCTTTTAAATCCTCAATCAAAGAGAAAAACTAGGAAAAGGCAGTGGTGAAAATTTTGGTGCAACTATTTCCAGTAGAGCTTGGTCACCAGTTTCCCTGTTCACTTTCACAGTCAAGGATGAGTGGAAATCTAAAGCATGGGATGTGCTGCATGGCAAGACTTTTTCGAACCCTGCTTGTTGCACAAACACAAACTCAATCTCTCCCTCTGTCTATCTCTCTCATATGGATGAGGAAGGTGGGTTTCATATTCTTTGGCACAACTTCTGGAATTATCTAAAACCAAGGTATTGAAAACTTATTCCACTCCTTGATTCCACACTGCTTTGCCCTAACAACTTGTCCTAGAGAGTTCTTGTAGAAAAATACAGCCTAGCAGTATTCCTACTATCTTTAAATTACATTCAAAAACTATCTCAAAAACATACACAAGCAAAAGTATTAGTGTATAATTACAAAATTAACCATTTTTTGAGGAAAATAACTTTAATTTTATTCATCATATACACATACAGTTGGTTCTCTGTATCCATGTGTTCCATGACCATGAATTCAAACAACTGTGAATAAAAAATATCTGGAAAAAAATGGATGGTTGCATTTGTATTGAACATGTACAGACTTCCCCCCTTTGTCTTTATTTCCTTAACAATACAGATAACAACTATTCATATGGCATTTATATTGTATTAGAGATTATAAGTAATCTAGAGATTATTTAAAATACATGGAAGGATATGCATAGGCTATGTGCAAATATTATACTTTTTGTATAAGGGACTTGAGCATCTGTGGATTTAGGTATTAATGAGGGTCCTGGAATGAATCCTCTCTAGTTACTGAGGGACAACTGTACATTTACATGCATTGGAAGGGGGACTTATAAAGATTTATGATTGTAATACTTAATCAAAGACAAAGGGGTCTTGTAATGGTCCAAGGTGGCTTCCTCACTGATGCAGTTTAGCTGTGTACCCACCCAAATCTCATCTTGAATTGTAACTCCTACAATTCCCATATGTTGTGGGAGAAACCTGGTGGGTTGTAATGATTGAATTATGGGGTCAGGTCTTTCCTGTACTGTTGTAGTAGTGAATGAGTCTTACAAGATCTGATGGCTTTAAAAGTAAGAGTTTGCCTGCACAAACTCTCTCTGCCTGCTACCATCTATGCGAGACGTGGCTTGCTCCTTCTTGCCTTTCACCATTATTGTGAGGCTTCCCCAGCCATATGGAACTGAAAGTCCAATTGAACCTCTTTCTTTTGTAAATTTCCTAGTCTCGGGTATGTCTTTATCTGCAGCAGGAAAGTGAACTAATACAGTCACCCAACCGCAAATCATGACAGAAGCTCTGCTGACTATTAAGTGTGTGGCCTTGAAAAAGTGACTTCTTCTTCAACTTCAAGTCCTCTCCCACTTCCAGCTACAAAAGGAAAATCTAAACTTTTAGCATATTCATGTGATTTGAGTGATATTAAATCCATAAGGTACATAACAAAGTACTTTATCTATAAATACTGTTTCCTATCCCTGCTGGATATGTTGAAGTTTATAGAGGTACACACTATTTATGAAATTATTTAATATCCAGTTTTCAGATGAACTCTGTGTGCCCCATTCACTTCACCTCCCTGGGGGAAGGGTCATGATAAACGTGAAGTACTCACAGTAGATGAAGACACAACAGGCAAGGGGGCATCCTGGCATCGTCCAACTGGTTTGTTAAAGTGGAAAGACTTGAACCAGCAACGATGTCAGCGAATATTTATACTTTAGATAGAAAAGATTTCAGAGAAAGAAAAACAGTTTACTCTGAATTTGGAAGCAGCAAAGGAGGAACATAGAAACTCCCATTTGTCTTCTCTTCTCCACAGCCTCCTTCTCTGCAAGAAAACAAAGTAAGCCTGGAGAGGAATCATAGTTCAAAGGAAGGAATGGATTTCAATTGTGTATGTGTGTGCGTGCGCATGCGTGTGTGTAGTTGGGGAAGGTTTATATTGAGAATTTTTAGACGGGTGGCTTTGGGAACTTTGGATCTTATGAACTGATGGCATGTTTGAAGTTTCTAATTTATTTGTCTTTCTTCATTTTGTGTTGTGGGAGGTAGACTTCACCTGTGTGACAATAGTACCCCTGGAAAGCTAAAACTACAAAAGTGAAGTCCTGAAAAGACGTTAGGAACTGGGTGTTTGGGACTGGCTGCAGGCTTAGGAAACAGAGCTGGAAGGTCCTTCAGATTGCTGCCTTTAGTGTGCTGCTCAACCAGCTCTGTAGTCTAAGACAGGAGACAGGGTTTTGAGTGGACTCTTGGTCTAGAAAAAAAAAAGAGCTTCCATTCATTTGACTGGAGCTTCCCTTGTAAGAAATTAGGGAATCCCAATGGTTATTTATGCATGATATTCCAAATTAATATGTTAAAATTCATTAACTGAGCTTCATTTCTCCTTTCTTCATTAATTAGTGACTTGATGATTTATTAGCTTTTGAGTACAGTGTTTTATAAGTGTTGAGTCTTAGAAGCAGAGACCAAAGAAAATAAAAATTCTGAAAGTATGGAGAAGGCTGCTGAGATTTTCCAACCTAGACTAAATAATGTTGCCTAATTTGTAAGTAAGTACCTCTTACTTCCCTAATAGAGGTCTCTAGTGCTATATTTCCATATTATTATATATGATGCAATTAAATTCGGAGAATTATTAAGGAACAGATTGCTTTGAGAACTTAAAGTACCTTCTAATAAGTGATTTGTAGCCTATTTCTGTATTGCTATTCAAGCTTTAATATTGCTTTTTCAAAACCTGAAGTTCCATTGGCAAGAGCTATGAGGAATGATCTTATTTCACACAGGTAAGACAACAGTACTTCATCAAACTGAGGAGCAAAGAACACGGAGCTAGGAGGCAGGTTCTCCTTGGGACACTGATGCTGTTTGGCTCAGCACATTGCCTTGTCTGTGTGGTGAGATTAGACAAGCTATCTCCAAATCGGATAACTCTGGGGCAGAAATGGCAGGTGAATGAGTGAAGTTGGACTTGATGGAAGCTGTGCAATGTGTGATCACATAGCTTTTTAGTGGTAGATTGGATTACTGGCTTTAATTATTTAACTATACACTTATACCCGTCTATAGAATGATTTTGAAGTCCCTCCCAGCAAAGGGCAGCATACATTTCTCCATCCCTTGATTTTAGCTCAGCCATGTGACTTGCTTTGCTCCTTTGAAAAGGCAGTTGTGATGGTGTGCTAGTTATGAGCCTAGACATTAAGACGTCTTGTGTGTTCCCCTTGCCCTTTTCCATTTCTGTTGTTGCCACGAGAAGAAGGTGCTCAGCTAATCTGCTGGTGCTGGGAGGAAAATGAGTGACCAGGAGCCAAACCATCCCAGAGGAACTCAGCCTAGAGTAGTTGAACCTAGCTGAACCCCAGAAACCTGAGCAAAACAAATGCTCATTGTTGTATGCTGTTGAACTTTTGAGGTTGTTTATTATGCAGCATTATCAGGACTAGAACTAATTTGCTCTGTTTTCCCTGGAGAAATTTCTTTAGCTGTAACATGAGGGTGTGAGAATGGTGCTGTTTTTGCAAACCCAGATTGCCTTCAGGGCAGAAAGGAAAAGTAGGTGTGGGAAGGGAGAAGGTGTTTGATGGAATCACATACCCTTTTAAAGGGTGTTGCTGCCACTTAACCCTAGTCAAATGTGATGGTGCAGGAATGTATGCCCTGTGTTGTCAAATGTACCCTTTTTTTTTTTTTCAAGAAAAGCTATATATCTGGCTTTTTGAATGGAGAATATTCAAAATTTAAATTTAAAAACTATTTTTTAAAAAATGTATGGGACACACACACACACACACACATATCCTGGAAAATTTTTATATGTCTTGGATAAATATATATCCTTAAGGGTCATCTTTAACAGTCTCTAGATTAGAATCTGTAGGTCCCCATCTGCTCTAAGGTTCAATACTCATTAACACTCAATGCGTTTGTTGCAAGTCTACTGTGCTCAAACTTATCCCAGGTGAATTTATTTTAGAATGAATTCAGCAATATTTTCACTTTAAAATGTCACAAAACATGTTTCTTTTGCCTCCAGTGGAATAGCTTACAAATATGGCCACCACATAGAAGCCAAAAACAACACAGAAAACTCTAGGCAAATCCCCAAATCCTCAACTACCTAAGATCTTCAGCTACTTCAAATACTTAAAAATGACAAATCAATCACCTAATTCTACATAGACACAGACTTTTCTTTTTTGACAAGAGATTTTTTTTTCAACTTTAAAATCTATTCTTGTTTTTCATGATGCAAATTTCTAAGATGATCTATTGCTATTATATTAAGTACTCTAAGTATGAAATATAGTATGCCTATCAGAGATTAATAGGAATTTTTAATTCCTTTAAGTGATTTTTCTTAATAGTTATCAACTAGAAAAATGGCCTGGCATCTCTGTTAAAAGAAGGGAGACCAGGAAGCTTCTATATTATATCTTCATTAGCTACTGATTATACCAGCAAAAGAAATCTCCGGATTTCTTTGACCATGGATTATAAACTCAGGATAATTAAGTGGAAGGCATACAAACTTCTCACTGGGCTCTTGATTAGATTAATGATCATCAATGACTTGCAAAATAGAGAACTTCTGTGTGTGTACATCAATTTAATTTAAATAAAATGTACTTAGTCCCATCCAACTGTGTATTAGATACAGGGTAAGGTGTTACCCAGAACACAGAGATGGAGATTGAGGTAGATTAAATAAAGACCAAATGGAGGAGACAGTACCTGGGGACATGTCATTTTATATTTAGAACAAAGGGTTAAGGTACATTAGTTATATACTTCATTATGCTTGGAGAAGTTATGTCATGTTTTCTGTGTTTCTTGTCATTAATGGTTTTTAGGATTCCTTAACGACAAAAAAGGGGGAGGACATTTAACACTTCTAGGGTGTTAATAATCTGTTAGGCTAATGTGTTTAACTTGTACAATGAGCCTATGCAGTAAGAGCTTTTATTTTCATTTCACACAATGAAGAAAGGAAGGCTCAAGAGATCCAGCTGAGCTATTGCTTTTTCCCCTGGAAGCCATTCTTGATTACAATCGGATAAAATTGCCCTGTGAGCGCCCTAAAACCCATCGCATACTTGCATGCTAGCATTTCTAACATTTTGCAGCAATAGTTACTTACTTTCTGTCTTTCTTTCTGAACCATGAACTCATAGAGGCTGGCGATTGGCATAGACTATGATCCAGTAAATAGGTGTAAATGCTCACGTTTGGTCAAGGTGCATACAACCTGCAGGTGGCAGAAACTGGAGCGACAATCATTGATCTTTTTCTAAATATAAACCTCCTGTACTTTCTACTGTGCTGTCACTTCGAAAATTTAAAAAGTGGAGCACAAACTCTAAAATTTCTCTTCTCTGAAATGTTTTAAACTTGCCTGTGCTTCAGATAAATATCCTTAGCAGAAACTCCTGGTTAAGGCAGGATTCTCCAAACTGGCAAAGTGATAAGAATCATACAGCTTTCCAAATCTATGTGGCAGCATAGGCTCTTGGTTCTTTGGAGAGGAGGCGAGGAGGGTTTACAGCTGAGGAAAATGAGTGTCAATAGCACCACTTTCCAACTTAGCCCCAGATCCAGCAAAGTGGTTGTGCACCTTGAAGAGTGAATGATCACTTTCTTAGGATGGATGACCACCAAGGGAGAAGCTGAGAGTAAAGGGGAGGTATTAGAATTGTTCCCTTACAAGATAGCCCAAGTTAACTTTTAGAATGTCTTTGTCTAGACCGAGTACAATACTGGTCTATAAACACGAACTTTTTCAAAAAATTTGCTCTTAGTAGTGGCAGACAACTGGAATTCCCTCTTTGCTTTTCTCTTGGAAGCCAAGATACCAAATTGAGGCTTCTAGCAACCAACTGTGTGCTGCGTATAACGTAGACCCCAAGAGGACAGTTAATACTGACTGCTTTGTTCATTGATACATCTGTTCAACCTAGACCATTGTTGGGCACATGGTAGGCTCACAATAAATATTTGTTAAGTGGATGAATGAATGAATTAATGCTTAAATGAAGGTCCAGAACTGATACATACATAAATCTCCCTTTAAAGAGCTCAGCCTACCTGTAAAGACAGACACAGCAAGACAAAACACAGCAATGTGTAAAGTGCTCTGGGAATGCACTGAAAGGAGCTATTGATTCTGAGAGTTGGAGGGATCTGTGCTTTGGAAGCTGGAGTGGGGTGGATGGGAAGATGTGATGTGGAGGCAAGGGAAGGGAAGCAGATATGGGGCACAGAAGTTCATGCAGAGTTCAGCACTGGTACAGAGTCCCAAGGGGCTTTCTATTGAAAGTATTTACCCAGTGGATCATTTTTCCCATCCTTTAACACGTTGTTTTTTTAACCTAAACAATCTAACAATATTTTATTCTCTTTGGATTTTTTCAGTAAATATGTTTTATTTTTATAAAACACTAAAGATACTTTACATTTAAAGATATTTAGATTTAAGGAAACTGGTTCTCTTTCACAAAGAACATGAAAGAGAGAAAGGAAAAGAAAGAGGAAGGAAAAAAGGGAGAAAGAAAAAAAGAGAAAAGAAAGAAAAAGAAGGAAGAAAGAAAAAGAGAAAGAAAAGAAAGAAGGAAGGAAAGAAAAGAAAGAAAGAGAGAAAGAAAGAAAGAGAGAAAGAGAGAGAGAAAAACTTTCCTGCTGTCAGAACTGTTGTCAGTTGTGCTCAGGTTGAAGAAGAAACTCTCTCCCCAACCTGACAGACCACTCATGCTCTGGTTCCTGCTTTCTTTCCACCTTCAGCTCAGAAGCCTCCTCACCCGCAGTGCAGCAGCTACTTCAGATGACTCTCAATTGTCAAAGAAGCTGTTCTCTTGAGAAGTGTGTTTTACACCCTCTGCCTGAAATGCTTCTGCTCCCTGCTCCATTTTCCTCACTTCACCCAGCTGTTTCCTACTCAGGGGCCAGTTTATAGTCCATGGTCTCCAGAAAGAATCTCAACTGCCCAACTCAGGTTTATGCCCCTTCTTCATGCTCTCAAAGCATTTTTGTGCTTCTGCTACCATATACCTGAACATGCTGCATGGAACCCTGTCTAATCTGCAAGAGGACAGGTTTTATGTATCCTGTGCACCACTGTGAATCATGCACGTTTTTCACTGGGCCTGTGTATTATAAGCGTTCCATCATTACTTGTGGAATGAATGGCTGAATTTGCATTTTCTCCTTTCCCATCTGGTTCGTGGCATGATTTGGGGCTTTGGGCAGATGTGTCTGAATCTACAAGGCTCGCTGCACAGGCTCTCACTCAGGGCCCCGCTGTGTATGTGTTTAACTTTAGATACAAGCATGGAAAACATGGATTGAGAGAGAAAACCTTTGTCTAATTTAATAAAGTAATTGGAAACTTTGTGTAGGCTTCAAAAAATGCATTTTTCTTTTTTCTTTTGGCCTATTGAATGTGTAACACTCTGACGAAGAAAGAACTGAGGTTTTCTAGGTACCCGCCATATTTTATTTTGGGAATTCAAGTATTGGAAAGTGGTTTGGATAAGAGACTTCAAAAATACCTTACTGGCCTGCAATTTTATGAACTATTTACTAGCCTGTGAAGCAGAAATCACAGCTTGGTGGCTGGTTCCACCCACTAAAGTGAGCCTAGTTGACACCTGAAGCTCCTCTGTATGAGACAGAGATCTGATCATTTTACTCTCAGCTGCTTGCTTCCAGGCAGTAGGTTCAGAAAATGTTCAATCTATTGAATTCAAAATCAGAAAAACATGCTGTCTCACTCAGTTCAGCCAACATTTAGATGTTGCATCTGGTAGGAATTACAGAGAACAGCAATAGCATTGCCTTTTGAAGCCCAAGAATGCAGAGGCAGGGAATAGTGAGGTTTCTTTGGGATGTGTGAGGTGACTGAAAATTAAATCTTTAAAAAGTCTTTTGCCAGTTGCCTTCTTGGGCATTTACCTTGAAGAAATAAAAATTCACGTTCACAAAGGACATGTACATGAATGTTCATAGCAGCTTTATTCGTAATAATCTCAAACTGGAAGCAACACGAGTGTCCCTCTGTGGGCGAATGCTTGAATAGGCCGGAGTGCACCTGGACCACAGCATACTGCTCAGCCATTGGGAAGGATAAGCCAGTGTTGCATGTGGGAGCTTAGATGGATTTCATGGAGTGATGCTGGGTACAAAAAGTCAGTCTCAGAGGGCACATGCTGTGTGATTCCTTTTGTGTGACATTCTTGAAATGAACAAAATTGTGGAGATAGAGAACAGTTACAGAGAATTGAGAAGACATTAGTGGCTGCCTGGAATTAGAGGGACAGCACTAGGGAATTTTGTGGTGATGAAATAATTCTGTGTCTTTTATCTACACAGATGATAAAGTTGCATAGAGTTACACACACACACACACACACGCACAAACACATCACAGCCCATGCTATACACTAGTACAAATAATACTGGTAAACTTGGAATTAGCTCTGTGGATCATGCTGACATCCATTTCCTGGTTTTGACATCCTACTGTAGCTGTACAGGATATTGTAATTTTGGGAGACTGAGAGGAGACTTGGGACTTCTCTGCATTTTTTTTTTGGCAACTTCCTCTGAATCTATGATTATTTCAGAAGAGAAATTTATAAAAATCATTTCCCCAAGTTTAATAGTTAAAAGTTCAGTGAAAGTGAAGGAAGTGGGAAAATGAAGGTCAGGGCCTTACTATATATTGTTTTTTTTCCCTTTCCTTTCTTTTATTATTATTTTTGCTTTGGATTAATTTTAGAAGTTTGAGATGTATTTAGCCTTACTTGTCATGTTGTGGGATTTGTATGCATATTCAGGTGCATATACCAATGCACATACAGTTAATAGTTGTTCTACTTATGCCTGAATAGAACAAATGCAAGATCACGTGGATTGTAAAGGCGTCAGTTGGGCTTGTAGCCTTCACAGCTCTGATGGGGAGGATGCCGGTGTATCAGAGCCACTGGCTCCCCAGCTTCTGCTTTCCTGTATCCCCGGTGCTCATCACACTGTTGGCATGTTTTATTTGGCATTTATCCCACATTGGCTTGTGTCGGTGTGTATTCTGTATGGCATGAGCCTTTTCCCTCACTGGACTGTAAGACCCCAAGATCAAGGACATGCCTAGCATATAATAGATACCATGTAGATGAGATAAACAGGCATTATGTCTTCTGGGCATCTTTACTTTTATTGAATACTGTTTCAATTAAGATATTTTCTTATACAAGTGACAGAAAAGCCAATTCAAATTAGATTGCACTAAAAGGAAAATGTATTGCCTCATGTGTAATTGAAACATCCAGAAGCATGTCTGGTTTCGGATCGTGTTTCTCTGTCTTTCAGCTCTCCTTTCTCCATCTTGTTCCTTTTGCAGTTAGGTTCTGACCTTGAAGTCAAAAGAAGACCACAGCTTCCTTAACCTCACTCTTTCAATCAGAAGTCCAGTTGAACTGTCTTTTTCTTACAGTTCCTATGGAAATTCAATTATTCACTCCTTTTCTGGCTACTCTGGGTCACGTTGTCATCCCTGAACCAACTGCTGGGAGGGACTGTACTGGGTGATGTGGCCCAAGGTTGCAGGCTTTTTTCCGGTACCCAGTAGTGGAACCCACAAAAACCTTGTGAACGTTAAGTTCTGGGATACATGAACAGATTGCACAGGTTTGTTATATAGGTATACATGTGCTATGGTGGTTTGCTGCATCCATCCCCCCATCATCTACATTAGGTATTTCTCCTAATGTTATCCTTCCACAATCCCCCCGCCCCCAGCTATCCCTCCCCTAGCCCCCCACCCCCTGACAGGCCCCAGTGTGTGATGTTCCCCTCCCTGTGTTCATGTGTTCTCATTGTTCAGCACCCACTTATGAGTGAGAACATGCGGTGGTTGGTTTTCTGTTCTTGTGTCAGTTTGCTGAGTATAAAAAAAAAAAAATTAAAAAATTCCAAAGTAATAAAGAGCATCTTTTGCTTTTCTAAAAAATAAAAACAAAAAACCAAAAACCTTGTGAACTAAAAGTTGGGAGGAAATATTCTGCCAAAGCAGAAGAAATTTCCCAACCTCATCAGAGTAGCAACAATTCTCCTTTATGAAAATTTAGAGATTCTTTTTTCTCTTGTGATTGACTTATATTGGGGGAACAGGAATCATGAAACTTTAGAGTGGTCATTGGAGAGCTGGTTATTAGTGGTTTGCTTCATGCATTAACAGAATGCAAATGTAAATAAAATATATTATCTGACATGCCACAAAATGTTAAGGTAGCCTGTTTGCCCTATGACTGACTTGTTTTAGTGCTAATAAAGAATTTTGTAGTGTTGTTTTATTTTGATGGTTCAAACTGCATTGGTAGAATTTATAATCTGTGCAGCAGTGTTAGGAGAATTAATTGGTTTGGGTTTATATTCAACATAGACTTCATTACCTACATTCTCCTCTGGAGGAATTCTTAATTTGGCCGTGTAATTTCCTTACTGTAATACATTGATGGTTTGAAACATGTATAGTGTGTAATTACGAATGATAATGGTGCTTCTCTGCAGAGCCTCTGTATTTGCACGTCCTTTTTGTTCATGGCCCTAGAACCTCTGGTGATGTTGTGGATGCTATCAGCACCTCTTGGGTATGGCAGCTTGTTGATTTGTGCTTTCTGTGTTAGCCACATCTTGGATATGGTTCTTATCCCAGTAAGAATCATGGAAGAAGATTCCTAGCTGAATTAAGACCTATTGCCCAACATTATGATCTGCGTATTGAAGACAAGTTCTGATTTCCCAAAGGCATTCCTTCTGTTGATCTCCTACTTTGGGTTTTTCACCAGCTTGGATGCACACCTCAGTTCTGTTTCTGGAGAAATTAATTATGTCCTGAGCTTTAAATCACCCACCTCCCCTGGTTTGTGTTCACATCTAGAGTCTGTTCTTCATGTTTTTCCATAAGCTTGGCTCTCCTCACCATGACTTATCTCCTTATTTGTTCATCATATCCCACTAACATGGCTAGTTCTCAGTACTTTGATTGTATTCTTTCTTTTCTTTTTTCTTTCTTTCTTTCTTTCTTTCTTTCTTTCTTTCTTTCTTTCTTTCTTTCTTTCTTTCTTTCTTTTTCTTTCTTTCTTTCTTTCTTTCTTTCTTTCTTTCTTTCTTTCTTTCTTTCTTTCTTTCTTCCTTCCTTCCTTCCTTCCTTCCTTCCTTCCTTCCTTCTTTCTTTCTTTCTTTCTTTCTTTCTTTCTTTCTTTCTTTCTTTCTTTCTTTCTTCTTTCTTTCTCTTTTTCTTTCCTTCTCTTTTTCTTTTCTTTTCAGACAGAATCTCACTCTGTTGCCCATATTGGAGTACAGTGGTGCAATCTCGGTTCACTGCAAATTCTGCCTCCCTAGTTCAAGTGATTCTCCTTCCTCAGCCTCCTAAGTAGCTGGGATTACAGGCACCCATCACCCTGCTCGGCTAATTTTTGTATTTTTAGTAGAGACGAGGTTTCATCATGTTGGCTGGGCTGGTCTTGAACTCCTGACATCAAGGGATCCACCTACCTTGGCTTCCCAAAGTGCTGGGATTACAGGCTTGAGTCACTGCGCCTGGCCTGATTGAACTCTTTTTTAATAGAGCCTCACCACTTTGGATCATGCTGCCTGGATTTCAGCTCTGACTTTCTCACTTGTTTGCCCCCATTCATTAGTTTTTCTCTGCACTCTGAGTAAAATTTTCTGTACGAACTGAGTAAAATTTTGAAAACATAAATCCAATAACATTAATAATGTGTCTCCTTTCCCTCAGCCCACTAAGAAGCCACCAATGAAATTCCATTGCACTTGGAATAAAGACAGACACTTTATCAAAGCTTATGGCACCCTGCAAGCCTGGGTCCATGGGCTGCTTCAGCCTCACCCCTGGCTAGATTCCTTTTATCTCCCCACACCCCTCTCACCTCCCCAAGGTATCATTTAATGTCTGGGACCTGCCTTGCACAAACTGTTTGCCCTCCCTGGAGCTCAATTCCTTCTTCTCTTTACCAGGATGCATCCTTCTCAGTTTTCATATCCTGGTTCCAGTACTGTTTCCTCAGGAAGACTTCCTTGATCTCTCTGGTTAGCCAGCTGTCCTCACACCCGCACTTCTCTAATTTATCAGAACATCAATGACTTCTCCTTCATAACAGCTGCAAAATGCATTTTATGTTTTATAATGTGATCATTTGACTAATGTGTGTCTCCAACTATACTATAGGATGCTTTAGGGCAGAGACCATTTCTACTTTACTTACTCTGGAATTCCCAGCATCTAGCCCAGTGTTGACACATAATAGACTCCTAGTGTATATTTGTTAAAATGTTTGTCAACAAACAGATGACTACAGTGGGTGGATAAATGAATGAAGGTTTTGCTTCCACCAGAGTCAGTAATCCCTATGAACAGTCTTCGGCTTGGGCAGCTCTTCTTGCAGACACTTTCCTCAAGTTTGACCTTGTGCTTCCTGCCAAAGGTCATGTTGTCAATGATGTCCTCCTGTTACCTCAGAGTGAACATGTACAAAATTGAATTCTCCAAAGCAGCAGCATCTTTTCTGTTTCCACTGATGGTGCTACCAATTTTGTGTTCCTTAGGACAGGAACATTAGAGTAGGGATTGCAAGTTCAGGTGCTGACAGGAGCAAAGGAGTCACGTAAGCTGGAAGAGAGGACTGTGGCAAACTGGAGACACATTTGGTCCATCGAGGGACAGCCACTCTTCAGCTCCAGTTGACAGTTGGAGTGTATTAATGTCAGCTCAGGGTTGTCAGATCTTCCAGTGATAAAAGAGAAGCCCAAAATTTAAAAAGTGATTGCTATATGAAATACCACTTTTTTACATGCTGGTAAAATTCATTTAAAAGGTATTCTATAACATCAGGTAGAACAAACAAACTTGTAAATTAGACCAAGAGCCAGATGCAGGGCCGAAGCTGCCATGTTTTGACTTTTGCCAAAGAAATGTCTCTGATAATCTCCTTTCCTTAAGGCATATAGTCCACGGTCCACCAAGCCCTACCAAGTCTTCTTTAAAGATGTCTCTTCAATCTACCCTTTGCTCTTTCTCTGTCCCCAATACCTCCAACTAACATACTCAGTACCTGGCCTTCATGCTTACATTGTTTCTTTCTCTTAGGGTCTCATATAGATAGGTTAATGACAAACATACATGTATCAACATGTTGATTTTTGCCTATTGTCTCAAGGCTGCATAAATGCTGAATGTTTAGTATAAAAGACACAAAGAACCCCTACACTCCAAGTTCAGAGTGACACAGCAAGCCACCAGCAATTGGACCCAGTCATCTACTTATTTGTAGGGTTTACTGAAAGGGACCAATTTAAAACTGACTCCATCATTGACTTTCTTTTACACACATAACAGTTTCCCAAATTCCAATATAAATAAAAAGGAATGAGAATGGATAGGTCTTTCAGTCCTGTTTGGAAGAGTGAGCTTTTTGGTGGTGGCTAGTCAGTCCTTCCCCATGGGGAGAGGGAAGGACTGGTTCTTTCTCCTCCTCTAAGGCAAGGGAATAGTAGAATAGTACTCCAAGAGGTATGAATGTCTGCAAGATGGGTGATAGGGCACATCATTATTCAATTGAGAGTCTGTTTTGGGCTGGTCATTAACATCTGGAGGCCCAGGCTGAGAGTTCAAATGGAAGCCTCATATGAAACTGACAAAATTCAGGCCCCTTCCCAACCTCTTCAATCCTTGTCTTCCAGCCCACCCTCAGCCCTCTTTGACCATCCTTCAGGTCTGGATGTGGGCACACTGGGGACACTATCTTCTCTCAGGAGTCTGGGCTCAAGAGAGAGGTTGGTCCAGGGCCCAGTGACCTGGAGCATGGTCTAAAATGTGTGTGCATGTGTGTGTGCATGTGCGTGTGCATGTGTGTGTGCGTGTGTCTGTGTGTGTGTGTGTGTGTGTGTGTGTGTCAGGGGCTCCGGGCAGGTATATCTCACAGACTGTTACTCTGATGGGAAGGGGTAGGTTCAAAAGAGGGCAAAAGCAGTGTTCTTGAAATCAGGGGATCTAGGAAATGAGCCCAGCTACTGAGTCTAGGGGAGGTACTAGTTGCTTAACTAGAGACTTGATTAGTTGCTTAACTAGAAGACTTGATTAGTTGCTTAACTAGAAGACTTGATTTCCTTTTGGGTTTTCTGAGCAGAGAAAGAGATAAGTAAGGTGACAAGGTGGAATTTGGAAGGTGATGCAATAGAACAAGCTCATACTTCTCTGTTTGGCATGCCATAAGGAAATACATCAGTTCACTGTAAGTTAAGTGGATGCTGAGCTGATAATCAAACTTAAGTCTTTACTCTGGGACCCCATGCAAGAGGTCACTTGCTGGGCAAGGAAAACCCACCATCCAGGGGATGTTGGTAGACATCTTTTAGTGAGGCTAACAGGTAATGATGGAAGACCTATCCTGGACTAGAACTATTTTGCAGAGTAGAGGCCCATGCAGTACTCCTTGGGAATCCCATACATGCAGCAATGCAAACATCAACATGAAGGACCTCGACGGAGGATAGTATCAATTTACTAACAAGAAGATTTCTTCCTGCAGGCAGGTGAGCAAGGCCTGTCTTTACACTACCTCTTCCTCATCATCCCAACACTGAGGATTAGTTACAGCCTAGAAGAGGGAAGGGAGAAGAGTGGGCCAAAGAATTCCCTTCCTTCCTTCCAACTTGCAGCACTCCCTGTCCCAAAGAAACTCCCTGACCAGCCCCATTCATAAGAGTTAGAGTACTGACTCTTTATTGTCCCAGATGAGACTTTTGAAATAAGCAAAACTGAGTGGAAAGTTACTGCATCTTACCAAGGTGTCACTAAAATACAGAGTAGGAAAGGTAAGACGGATCTAGCACAATTAGAGAGCAATTACTAGAAAAAAATGAAATCATATCATGGACAGATCACAAGTTGAAACTCTTCAGTACTCTAATTAGAGATACATAGATAGATAATTTTAACACCAAAAGACTGCTTTTCCTAGCACGATAATTTAACATACTATTTCCAAGTAAAACAAGGAAAACATCAAAGCTTTCCTTTGCAAAAATAACAATAATAATAATACAGACCAAGTATCTCATCTGAAATGTAAGGCTTTCCAAAACCTATTTTATTTTTAATAACCTTATTATACTTGTCTTTTCTTGCAAACCAATTCAGATACCTTTGAAAAGGACACCGATTACAAATAGAAAAGTTTGAAACATGATAAATAATTTCTATTTTGTTGCTTTGGACTTGCACTTGGATATTAGTTTATCTGATGTTTTGAAAAAGAAAATTAATATACATTGTATATAAACAAAAATGCATTTTTGAAAATAGGTTACAAAAACACTACTTAAAGTGAAATAAAATAAGCGGTAGATAAAAGCAATTTTATACAAATAGAGACAATTTCAGTCTGATGGATTGTTCAGGACTGTGATACTGATCAGTCTAGAACATGGTTGGTTGGAAGGTCCCTGGAGAGCCTAACATAAAGTCTAAAGCAAAAGGTAACATCTTATGGGCCTCTGATTGACCCAGCACTATGCTAGTCACTCCTGGGAAGAAAGCAAAGTTGAATGTTTGATCAGTGATTTTTGAGGAATGTAAAGTCTAGCTGGAAATACAGCAAAGGGTGTGAGGGATGTGTACAGCAGGCCGGCAGTGCTCTGAAAGCACAGGATAGGACAGAGCTGTGGATGTGCCCCTTGAGCCATTCTGTCCAAAGAGCTGAATTGGGCTGGATGCATTAAGAGAAGGACGCAAAGGTAGGGGCTGGGCACTTATGTCCTGTGTTAGCTGATAGACTGAGGAGTGCAAGGAACCAAGGAGGAAAACACTTACTGAATACCTTGGGGGTGATGTTTGTGCACCAAACTCAGATCGAAGAGCCCTTAAGGAGGGGATTTCTGGGGAAGAAATGGAGGCAGAGTAGACAGAGCAGTTTTCAGAAAGTTGATGGGTAAGTAGAAGGGAGCATCTAACTTATTTCAACATAAACATGCTATTTTGTACATTATGAATATTCTTATTTGAATCTGCTCAGTTAGAAACTCCCATTTACACTTAAATATAGATGAATAAACCAACTAAAAATAACAGAGACACTGCTCTGATCAAGAAAAATACTTTGTAATTAATTCGGTAAATTCTATAAGTATTTCTAAAAATTCATATGGTTTTAAAGTTTGCATATTCTTGCATACACAGCAGCTAAATTAGAGCCCCAGTTTTCCCCTGATGATAGTCACTTCATTCTAGTGTCTCAACACCCAAATGATTTATTCTTTACCCATAGAAATGTTTATTATTTTAATGGTAGCAAACTTCAGCTACCTCAGTAGCTACTTGTATTCCCTGATTTATTTATTTCCCTTATGCTCAATTGTTTATTTACTTCCTGCAGACTTTTGCTTTCATATTTCTGGTTCTTCTCCCATATCTGCTGCTCATCATTGCTTGTCCTCTATGGGCAAGTGAAGAACTGGTTGATTTTCTCAGTGGCCAGTTTGAACTGCCTTGCTTTAGTACATGTATGTAGATGTGTGCTTGGTGGGCTGACTTTGAACTTTGTAAGTACACGTCGGGCTTTGTGACAACCAGATCTTGTTTTGTACGAGACAGAGCAGAAGAGGGATATAGGAGCTGAGGATGCTACTTTGGGGTGCCCAATAGTGCCAGCCCAGTTCCCTGCCCAGATGACTTTGTCGTGTGGGGTAAGCGGAGGTGGGTGAATAGGCAAAGCTGTTCAACAGGTAGGCTTCAGTGAGTAGCCAGGTTTTAGGTCCCTTCCTTTTGCCCTCTGCTTTCTGTTAAGTTTTATCTTCATGCCCAGAGCAGAGTGGCAAACACCTCTGCCTCAGGTCCCTCCAGCAAGTCTCCTCTCTTCAACCACCAACCCCTTCAATGCACTTTCAGACTTGCAGACTTTGTTGGTAGGTACTCCTATCCTCTTTTGTTTATTGTTTTATATTTATTCTTCAAGTATTTTTCTTTCTGCCCTGACATTAGTGGATGACAAAGGAGACGGGGTTGGCATGATTGCTAAGTGAGCCAAGCTGTAGTATGCACCACCCAAGGATAGTTGGTGACAGTTTGGGTAATGTTGCTATCAGCTTTGTCTGAGATTGGCAGCATCGTTGTCAGTCCTTTTTTGTCTTTCTTTTTTTGATATCTTCCCACATCGTGGCTTTCCCTTAACTGAATTTGTCAGTACTTCCTTGTATATTGTCGTTTGGAGTTACACACGTTTCCAGTGTCAATGAAATGAGCTTGCATTTCTGATTTTCATCCTCTCCCTTTCTCTTGCTGGCAGGAGAGGCATTGTGTTTCTTAGTTCTTCCATTTTAGAACTTGAATGTTACTGCTATTTCAGTGGTGACTCAGATAAGAGGGCTACAAACATAATTTTCAGTCTGCTACATAGAAATCCTACCTGGAATTTCTCTTAAATTTTGCTAAGAGAAATTTTTTCTCTTAAATAAAATTGAAATTTCATTTTACACGTTTTCTCATTCACAAAAGCCTGCTAACCAGGAGGCAGATAATTATATATTAGGACACTTCCTTGGTTATCTCCTATCTCTGGAAAAAAATCCCTGAATAATGATTCAAAACTTTCAACTGCAGGTCAGCTTTGCTGAAGAAGTGTTAACTGTGTTTTTCCCTTCAGTTGTGAGAAAAACAACATTGCATTTTTAGTCTCTTTGAAAGCCTGAGCTTCCTATGAAGCATTGCTCTTTCAGTGACTGAGATTGCTTTGCTTAATCTCTCTGCTACAGCTGTCATCAGTGAAAACTGTAGATTTTTAAGGTTTCTTTAAGCTGGATTTTCAGTGTCTCTAGGGGTTGATGCCAAGGATTTAAGTTCAGATTGAGTTATCCAAAAAACTACCTATTCACTACTCTACAATTTAATTTGTTCCTTCCTTTATTCACTTAACTAACATCATGTAGGGAAAAGTTGAGGAGTGGGGAACTAGCAAGATATGTCCCAAGTCCATAGTCATTGATCTTATATGTTGACTAGGTGTTTCACACACTTTAGGTATTTAATACTCACTGTAACTCTGACAGGTATGTACAGATAGTATTGTTTCCGACTTGCAGTTCAGACAGATGAAACTCGGTGAGATATTACAACTCATTCTGCTTCCTGTAGCCAATGCCACAGCCTGGATTTGAATCCAAGTTATTTGAGATCTCTGTTTAATTTTTTTAATATAGCCCTCCAACTCTTCTATACTTGGTCCATAGTTATTGCTTATCATTAGGCTGAGACTATGTAGCATATATCTCTGAAAAGTCTATTTGTCTCAATCTCCATTATTATATTAATGAAGAAGCTACTATTCAATTATTTTAGAGAAAACTAATATAGGCCATCTATACTAGTCTCCATTTTCAGAAACAATAGTAACAATGGTAATATATGTTTAGAAGGAGATTGGCTTGTATCAATTCAACCAGTCGATGATTATTTTTGAATACCTAACTTGTATGAAATATTTCAGTGGAAGCTAGATATACAATAATAAAAGAAATAAGGTAAGCATATTAGTTCATTCTCATGCTGCTAATAAATACATACCCAAGACTGGGTAATTTATAACAGAAAAAGATTTAATGGACTCACAGTTCCACATGGCTGGGAAGGTCTTAACAATTATGGCAGAAGGCAGAAGGCAAAGGAAGAAGAGCAAGGCACATCTTACCTGGAGGCAGGCAAGAGAGCACGTGTAGAGGAACTCCCCTTTATCCATGGAATACTATGCAGTCATAAAAAAGGATAGGTTCCTGTCCTTTGCAGGGACATGGATGAAGCTAGAAACCATCATTCTTAGCACACCGACACAAGAACAGAAAACTAAACACCACATGTTCTCACTCATAAGTCGGTGTTGAACAATGAGAACACATGGACACAGGGAGGGGAACATCACACACCAGGGCCGGTGGGGGTATAGGAAGGATAGGGGAGGGATAGCAGGAGGTGAGGGGATTGTGGAGGGATAACATTAGGAGAAATACCTAATGTAGATGACGAGGGGATGGATGCAGTAAACCACCATGGCATGTGTATACCTATGTAACAATCCTGCACAATCGGCACATGTACCCCAGAACTTAAAATATAATAAAAAAAGGAAAAAAAAAACCACATCAGATCTCATGAGACTGATTCACCATCATCAGAACAGCACTGGAAAGACCTGCCCCCATGATTCAATGATCTCCTACCACATACATCCCACAACGTGTGGGAAGTATGGGAGCTACAATTCAAGATGAGATTTGGGTGGGGACACAGCCAGACCATATTAGTATGTTTCTGTCCTGTTGTAGCTTATATATTCGGGGGTAGATTGCATTAAACAAATAAATGCATAATTATATGAGCACATTCAGATAAGTGCTGTTGTGGATATGTATAGAAGGCTGTGACAGGCAAGAGATGTTTTTCTGAATGTGGAGGGACATTTGGAAGAAAGAAGGTTTACCCACATAGATACTGTGGTTGGGGCATTGACTCTTATACCAAGAAAAGGGCCAGCATGAGTTGGTGGAACAGCACTGTTCTGGACAGTTGTGGTAGATGGTTTCTTGTTTGTATCAGCACAGTGGTTTGCTGATGCAAATAATTTGGAAAATTCACTTGATTATAAGTTCAATGAAGCAGGAGATTCATCTCTATTGGTCACTTCTCTGTTCCCAGTACTTAGAGCACTGTGTGGCACATTAGAGCTGCATAATAAATATTTGCATAATAAATATTTGTTAAATTTTTGCAATTTAATCAATAGTTATTGGGATCCTTTTTTGGGTCATAGTGCCAGCTCTGTATTCAGTAATTCATACATGAGGAAGTTGTATTAGACACCCTGTTCCTGGTTACTTGCTTCTTTGTCCTGATTTTCTTCTCCTGTGCCTTTCTTACT
This sequence comes from Plecturocebus donacophilus, assembly GCA_004027715.1. Classification (NCBI taxonomy): domain Eukaryota; kingdom Metazoa; phylum Chordata; class Mammalia; order Primates; family Pitheciidae; genus Plecturocebus; species Plecturocebus donacophilus. The sequence goes on from PVKP010002371.1 coordinate 104,029, forward strand.
TTGTTCTCTATTGCAGGAGGCTGGCTTGTAAAATTACATTTTCCAACTTCCTTTGCCATCTAGCTTCTGGTTCGATTTGGCAGATGGGGAATTCTGGTGGAAAACTGAAGATCAGGAGAGAGCAATCAGTATTTATCTCCCTTTTATTTCTACTAGGTGTGGCTTTTATAGTTATAGTTGATATACCTTGGTTGTTCTAACCCCACCAGCCAGCTCTTGGATTCAACATTATCTCCTTTCTTTGTCCCTGTGAACTTAAAAGCAAAGCAGCTATCTGCAGCTGCCATACCCTGGGTTTTCTTGTCTTCTTCTGTTTGCCTGTCCCGCTCTTTATACACCTACAGAAATGGTTTCTCATATGAATTTTTTCTACTGAACTGCTAATATGAATATCCTACTTTCCCTACTGGAGACTGACTCCTTCCTGCTAAGATTTCTTCCATTTTCCAAATTCAGTAAGTACATACTTGGCTTCTCATTTGTAATGCCTTGAAGAAAGCAATTATGAGATTGCCAATGTTCAACAAGGGTTATGTCATCTCAAAACAGTGAATTCTTCATATTTTTGTCTCTTACTATTAGGGCAATGATAAAAAACAGTCTATTACTGTTTGAATAATAATAAAATATGTAAATCTTACATATATGTAATCTGTGAATGCTTGAGGTCTGATTACTCAATTAAGAAACCTCCTTCAACAAAAGGAGGCTTTGGTATAAAGTTATTTTGTAAGCTCTGCATTAAATGTTTGGAACTGATACTGATACACCATTAGAAAAATTAGTCAAGATTTGGTTACACCTGTTTCTACTAAAGAGAAACAGAATAAAAGACATGAAGATTTCATTGTCCAAGAGTATGTTTAGAAACTAAGTTTTAAGATATTGAAATTTACCCTTCTCTTTCAAGTATAGTGAAATATACATGCGTCTTTACTGCTGAAATAGTGGATTTATGTACGCTGTGAAGAGAACCAAAATAAACATTTTTTTTGAATTTCATTTTAAAGTCAGTGGAAGCAATTCTTCCACCTTCATCTCCCTCTGCTCTGGGATCCCTTATAGGTGATTACCATACGACAGATGATTACCACCAAATGACTAGATGCATGTGGTATTACATGGTAAAACGCTTACATGGCTGAACTACCATTGTCATCAAACTGGAAGATTGATGAAACCATGATTCAAAGCTAGAAGTCTACTACAACTTCTTTGGTAAACATACTTTTAAGAATATTTCTGTTTGCTCACCTCTGTTCATAAATGCAAATATCACTTTACGCTTGTACATGTTTTCATAGAATCAACAGGTAATTCAAAAAGCATTCTTTGTCCAGTATTGCTATTCATTGTGGCATTTCTAAAGCTGGAATTCTCTCAGGCAGTGTAATTTAGCACTGCAGTTGCATGTAGAGGACATAGCCTTACAAGCTTCTCTTCCTTTCAACTGTTACCCGACAACTTTGTGTAAAAGGCCACTGACAGTAAAACCTAAAATGTGCAGTTGTGGGTCACAGATTTTTGTTCTGCCTGTGTCGGCCTCATTTTTTGTTGTTGTTGTGGAAGAGAGAGTGAAGATGGTTTGCATTAGCTAACGTGGCAAAAGACTGGACCATACATACCAGGATGTGTACATATACCTCAATGAGGGTGACAGTGGACATCAGGATTGTCTTGTGGTTTATTGAGGAGACTCATGCAAGATTCTTGTGGAGTCATTCTTGGTTGGGAGGGTTAGAATTCATTGTGAATCATTCTTCTATGTTGAGATAATGACTGCTCAGATTATAGAGATGTTCAAAGGCTCTAAAGACTGTATTATAAAAATAATATCAATACATACGCTTTATCTTAAATTGTGTCATTGAACTTTAATTACAGGAATTTTCAAACCTTCACAAAAGTAGAGAGCATAGAATAATGAGTTGCCACCATTGCAATAATTAAGAGCATTTTGCTAATCTTGCTTCATCTTTCCTAATTTTTTTTTCAGTTTTGGTGTTTTGTAAGACAAATTCAAGTGTCATATAATATAATTAGTAAATCACTATGTTTCATTCACAGAGATCGCCCTAAAAGGTGCCTAACTTTTTGACTATTATCATACCTAACAAAGTAGTATTTTAATATCTGCTAGTACATGATCCATCTCAAATTTCTCCAAATATCTCAAAAATAGTATTTAATAATTATATATTTGAATCAAGGTCTAATTAAGGTCTTCATACTACATTTACCTGAAATGTCTCTTAAGTGTCTTTTAGCTTATAAGAAGAGTTCTCCTCTCTCTCTTATCTACTGATGGCATTTATCTGTTGAACAAATCATATTATTTGCATTAGATTATGAATTTGACTGATTGTGTTTTCCTGGTGCTATTTATCCTCTTTTAACTGTTAGTTGTATCTAGAAGCTTGATTAGATTCAGGGGAAATTTTGTGGAGGAAAAATACTTTCTGGGTTGTTCTGTGTATTTTCTGTTGCATCGTGTCAAGAAAAGCAATAGTTGTATTTGGAGAGTGTGTTAATAGTCTCAGTGGGATTGGTGTTGGCAAACAGTTCCACTTATGAAGATTCCCTTCAAACTTCTCCCGAAAAATTATATCTGTAATTGTCTAGATCTATTATTTAACTAAGGGTTATAAAATGGTGGATTTTCTATATCATTTTTCTCAGCATTTATCAGGTGATATTCTCATATACTGAAAAACTTTTCTTTGTTAACTACTTGGTTGTTGAAATGGAATTCAATAATGAGGTCAGAATAAACACTTGCCCCTTTCTCCTTTCTCACCAATCATCAGAATGACAATCGCACACTTGCAGCCTCCAAAGATGACCAATGAAGATTTTATTTACTTTTTATCTTCTGCGTATCACTATTAACTCATAGATTTTTAGTTATTTGATATGTTCCAATTTATTGCAATCATTTTTCTCCTACGTATACAAACTGTCCCATCTTTAGCCAGAGGAAGCCCCTTCAAGTTGGCTTTTATTTCATTTTGAAATAATACCAATAGTTTTCAAAGATGTGTATATGCTTTCTGTTCCAATCAATTGTACCAATCTCATCTTATACATTTCCTATTCCATTTGTGCAGTCAACTGTTAGTTCAAGGAACCCGAGTCCTTTTCCAGAAATGGCATCTAGAGAATAAATCTGGGGCAAAAATAGTGCTCATTGTCACTGGGTTGTCATTGTTTCCAGGTTTTTTCAGCTGACAGAGACAGGAAACATATTTTAGAAAAATAAAAATAAGCCATAAGTGCACACTGATATTTCCAATACCGCTTGTAAACCAGATGAGTTCACTCAACACTTTGATTTTACACAATATCTTTTTCCTCCTTTGCTGATAGCCGTAGTGCCTACTAACATCAGTGTAATTTTACCAGATTCAGTGTATAAACCACCATACCTGTGCATATTTGACTTTATTTTTATCTGGAGCAACCACAGAAACTGCTTTAACTTTTCCCATGGTCCAGCATGAGTCAGGTTCATGCTACCTTCACTGCCCCAAAACCAAGCGTCTCATTGAATAGGATGCTTGCTTGACTTTCCTTTCACTTGTAGGTTATGTCCTGGACATGTTTTCTCTCCTGCTGGGCTTGTTTCTCCATCTTCTTGTCCTAGAGTTTCCCTGTTGCAGCTGAGGCATCAGATCCTACAGGATTTGCAAATCCCCATGTAAGTGAAGGAGTATTAGCTTCCCCTGAGTCACTGGCCAGTAAGACATAAAGGACAAATGCTTATCCCTTCTATCACACTACCTAAAGATTCAGTAGTTTCATGACACTTTCTTAAAGATGCTCTTCAAAACCAAAAATTCAGTGTATCTTAAAGTTTTGACCAGCTTTGTAATACATTCTCATGTAGCATTGGCTCTCCCTGCTTTCTATCTTCACTTCCTTCCTCCTTCATTCTCAATTTCCTAGAATTGCACTCCCCAATAAAATGTTTACAGAAAATCTTTTGCCTTAGGATTTGTTTCCTAGGGAGCCCAACATAAAACAATTTGTCAATTACTTAATCCTGCAAAATATGTACAATAATTTCAAAATAACAATATGAAAATTACTCCTAACAAGAACCATTGAAATATGTTTGAGAAATGCTGTTGAGGGACCTATTGATCTGTTGAGTGGATTTTCAAAATTGAGGTATATTTATGATGCAGTGTTTACTTACAAAAAATTACCACAGTAAAATTATACCTCTTCCCTTATTGCTATGTATTAATGTTTCCTGTATTTAGATAAAGAGCAAAAGAGAACTCTGAAGTGTAGAACAATTGTGGTAGGAGTGGTAGAATTGTGAATGATTTTTAATGCCCCTTCTTTTTTTCAGTTAATGCAATAGTTGAACAAAAACATTTAAAAATAAATGCTGATGTCCAATCTCTTGCTCCTTTGAAAGTCACCCAAACTGAAAAGAGAATAAGAAATATAAGTACATACTTCGATTTGTCAATGAAACTGGGATATTGATAAATACGCTCACAGTATAAGAATAAAAGAAATAAAATAGAAGCATGATAAAAATCAGACTAATTATCAACAGAAAATAAAAAAATTATGTTATGAAGGGTGGGAGAACTAATGAAAAGTAGATTTGGTTGTCTCCCAGAATCAAAAAAGTTCTGTAATTGTGGTCATTTGTATTGTAGAAGGTGAGAGTAAGGTAAGAAAATGTTTTACAGAATGGATGGAGTGTGCGACAAGACTTACTAGGATATTTAAAGAAATTAAATAAAAACCAAGAAGACAGTTTCTAAACTGAAAAAAAGTGATAATACTAACAACTTATGTGACAAGCACCATTTTAAGAATTTACTTGATTTAACTCAATTAATCCTCATGTAATCTTATGAGGTATGCAGTATTGCTATCTCTGTTTTCCATGTATAAATAGCTTGTTCTATTTTACTGCTGAATAGTAATTCAATTGTTTGGATGTGCTGCAGTTTGTTAATCCATTCACCAGCTGTTTCCAGTTTTGGGCTATCATGAATAAAACTGCTATAAATATTTACATATGCAGTTCTAAAGATCTACATTGATTTAAAAATCCTTGTTTAAGTTTCAGGATCCCAAAAAGGAAAGGAATTCTGGAAAGAAAGTAAAAGAACATTTAATTAGGAGTCTAGATTTATTTTTGAGGCCTATTAAGATATTTTTTCTATAGAAATAGATTAAATGGAATAACAGAAAAGAGCCCTAAAGAGAACTACATGTGTGTAGGATATTGTTATATGAAGAGAAAGCATATAAAGCAGTGGAGAGAGTGCATGAGATATATGTATTACGTTTGATGCAAGCAATCATTTTTGCTGCAACAGTGAAAAGAAAAATACTATGAATAAAAACCACTGTAAACATCTCCATAGAGGCTTTTCTGTGAATATGAGTTTTATTTTCCTTAGGTAAATTTTTATGAGCATTGATTTTTATGGTAGCTCTATGGTTAACTCTATAAGAAATTGACAAACTATTTTTGAAAGTGGTTGTACCATTTGCATTTGCAGCAGTTATGTAGGAGAGCTGAGGCTCTCTTTCCTCACCAGGACTTGTTACTGATGGTTTTTCTTTTTTCTTTTTTGCCATTCCAGTAAGAATCCAGTGATATTTTGTCACGGCTTTAATTTGCATTTCCCTCATAAACATTGATGTTGACTGTTTTCATGGTCATATTTATTTACCATCTGTGTGATTTCTTTAGTGAAGTAATTTTAATTTTTGTCCATTTAAAAAATTGGGTTGGTTGTTTTTATTACATTTTGGAACTACTTTATGTATTCTATATGTAAGTACTTTTGAATATATTTGTCTTTTCTTGTTTTGTGGCTTGTCTTTTTATTCTCTAAATTGTCTTTCTCTTTTTTCCCCCACTAAACTCTTTAGCATTTTTTATTGTAGGTTTTAAAATTCTTGGTATGATATATACAGAATCTCACTCTCTGGTTGTCCAATTATGCATACATTAGACTGTGTGCCATTGTTCCATAGCTCTTTGATACTGTTATATTTTTTACTTTTTGTATGCATGTTTCCTGTCTTCAGGTTCGCTCATTCTTTCCTGTGTTGTATTCAGTCTACTGATAAGCCCATCTAAGGAATTCCTTATCTCTAATGTCATATCTTTCATTTTAGCATTTTTTATTTGTCATTTTATTACAGTTTCTCTCTGAAGTTCCCCATTTGTTCATACATGTTCTCCGTCTCTGGTTGTCTTGATATCTTTATTGTTTGACAATGGCTATTGTGTGTGTGTGTGTGTGTGTGTGTGTGTGTGTGTTTGTCATATTTTTGGAGAATGCCAAACATTACCTGTAAAAGAACCCTCTATGCTAAAGTTGACACTCTTAGCCTCCATAGATAAAATAACCCTGTAGATAGAGGTAAGTAATAGTTACTCCTGGAAATGAGCATGTTTGTCAGTTTTGTCTATTGTATAGCTGTGTCTGGGTTTTGTTGTCACTGTAACTACTTTGACTATGCATATATTTCAAATTCCTCTTGTAATGAACTGCAGCTATCTTGTGCTTAGTGTGAAGACTGGAGTATCAGAGTTTTTCTCCATGTCCTTTTAGCAGATCCTACACAGCTGTACCATCGAGAGGGTCAAAACTTATAAGAGTAGAGTCTTGGCATGAGTATGTTTTTCTCCTTTTCTCCATTGGCTTTTCCCTTTTTCTCCCCTGCTCTATCTGAGGAAGGACAGTTCCTCAGTTCCTGTGTTCTGTCTCTTTCTCCCCAGAAGGGCTTGGACATTTCAGCATTCAGTTCATTCAGTTGCCTTGAGATGTCAGCTCTCAGATGGGCTTCCAGAATGCTTTAGGATCTATGGATTATTCAGCCTTTTTCTTGCTGCTGGGGTGTGAGGGACAGTTTCTTGGAATTTTCTGTATTCTGTGAACCCAAACAGAATTTTATTTTATTTTATTTATTTATTTTGAGATGGAGTCTCACTCTGTTGCCAGGCTGTAGTGCAGTGACTCGATCTCGGCTCACTGCAACCTCTGCCTCCCAGGTTCAAGTGATTCCCTTGCCTCAGCCTCCAGAGTAGCTGAAATTACAGGTATGCACCACCAAGCCCAGCTAATTTTTGTATTTTTAGTAGAGATGGGTTTTCACCATGTTGGCCAAGATGGTCTAGATCTCCTGACCTCCTGATCCGCCCTCCTTGGCCTCCCAAAGTGCTGGGATTATAGGCATGAGCCACTGTGCCCAACCCCCTAGACAGAATTTTAACCAAAAATTGGTACCTATTTAGGGGTAGAAGGGGAGGAAGGGGATGAATCAGCTAAAATACTCCTCTGCTAAGTAAATGACTAAGGATTATGCTTACAATTGATGACTCACCAGTCTGCAATGAAGATTAATAATATAATAATGTAAAAAGATTTGTAAGATTCCTCTGAGAAGGAAGGTGGTGGTCATAAACTGTTGAGGAGTAAGTCAATATGGGAGAGAAGCAAGTAACTTCTTTTATGTTCCAGGCTTTTGATACTACTTTTTAAATGCCTTACAGGTGTTATTTTGACCAGAATTAGTTTTTAAAAAGTGTATTGATTTTTTTTTTTTTACAGTTGAGAAAACATCTTTTTTTTTCTTTTTAAATAGGGAGAAATTTTGTTGATTTAGAGAAAAAGAAAAAAAAAATCAGTCCAATATAGAACATCCGTGTGATACAGAAACATTCAAAAAGAAAGTAAAAACACACAAAAAAGAAAAAAAACCCCACAAATATCCATTACTTACAAACAATTATGGTCAACATCTTGTAATAATCTTTCCAGAAATTCTCCACACAATTACAATTAGATGATTAAATAGATTGAGAAATTACATATATTCTGTTATAAAGTTTTCCTTTTAAAAATCATATGTATTCAAAACCAATGTATATACTAATCTACTTATGAATCCATAGTTTATTATTATACAGAAATTAAAAATGCAACCAAGAAGAGTTCGAAGTTTTCCACTAAACACCACAACTAATTTATGACAGAGTCAAGACTAGCATTCAGATTTTTTGACAGTAAGGACTCTGCTTTTTCAAACTCACTATGTTGTTTATTATTTGAGTTTTAGACATTACTGGCTTTTTGCAAGCTATTATAATGAATTTTTTATTAGTTTTTCAAGATATATTTTCTTGAATCATATCGGGCTTTGCCACCTAATTAACCTTTAACGATATTTGATAATTTTAAGTAAGAGAAAAATGTTCTTATTGCAGACAAGGATCCAAAAATGAAGGATCTTTAAAGGTCAGACTATTGTTGTGAATGAAGAATCTGTGCATAAATAGATTTTTTAAGTAATGGAGCAAACAGTGATCCCAAACAAGCTAGATTCAAATTCATATTTATTCAAAAAATTTTACAGTGACTTTGATAAGTAAAAGTGTCCATAAATTTACCAATTAGTGGCTATCAACTGGGGGAAAGCATTTCACAGAAACTTTAAAATCTTAAATATTTTTTAAAAGTCTGTCGGACATCCTTGTCCAGTGCCAGAGTTCAAAGAGAATGCTTCCAGTTTTTGCCCATTCAGTATGATATTGACTGCGGGTTTGTCATAAACAGCTTTTATTATTTTGAGATATGTTCCATCGATACCTAGTTTTTAGCATAAAGGGCTGTTGAATTTTGTCAAAGGCCTTCTCTGCATCTATTGAGATAATCATGTGATTTCTGACTTTGATTCTATTTATATGGTGGATTATGTTTATAGACTTGAGTATGTTGAACCAGCCTTGCATCCCCGGATGAAGCCTACTTGATGGAGATGGATAAGCTTTTTGATGTGCTGTTGCAATCGCTTTGCCAGTATTTTGTTGAAGATTTTTGCATCTATGTTCATCATGGATATTGGCCTGAAGTTTTCTTTTTTTGTTGAGTCTCTGCTAGGTTTTGATATTAGTATGATGTTGGTCTCATAAAATGATTTGGGAAGGATTCCTTCTTTTTGGATTGTTTGGAATAGTTTCAGAAGGAGTGGTACCAGCTCCTCTTTGTATGTCTGGTAGAATTTGGCTATGAACCCATCTGGACATGGGCTTTTTTTGGTTGGTAGGCTATTGATTGCTGCCTCAACATCAGCCCTTATTATTGGTTTAGTCAGGATTTCAACTTCTTCGTGGTTTAGGCTTGGGAGTGTGCCGGTGTCCAGGAATTTATCAGTTTCTTCCAGATTTACTGGTTTTTGTGCATAGAGTTGTTTGTAGTAATCTCTGATGGTAGTTTGTATTTCTGTGGAATCAGTGGTGATATGCCCTTTATCATTTTTGATCTTCTCTCTTTTCTTTTTTATTAATCTGGCTAGCGGTTTGTCTATTTTGTTGACCTTTTCAAACAAACAGCTCCTGGATTTGTTGATTTTTTGAAGAGTTTTTTGTGTCTCTATCTCCTTCAGTTCTGCTCTGATCTTAGTTATTTCTTGTCTTCTGCTAGCATTTGAGTTTTTTTTATCTTCTCCTCTAGCTCTTTCAATTTTAATGATAGGGTGTCAATTTTAGATCTTTCCTTGCTTCTCATGTGGGCATTTACTGCTATAAATTTTCCTCTAGACACTGCTTTAAATGTGTCCCAGAGATTCTGGTATGTTGTGTCTTCATTCTCATTGGTTTTGAAGAACATGTTTATTTCTGCCTTCATTTCTTTGTTCATCCAGTTGACATTCAGGAACCAGTTGTTCAGTTTCCACAAAGTTGTGCAGTTCTGAGTTAGTTTCTTAATCTTGAGTTCTAATTTGATTGCACTGTGGTCTGAGAGACTGTTTGTTATGATTTCCATTCTTTTGCATTTGCTGAGGAGTGATTTACTTCCAATTATGTGGTCAATTATGTGTGATGTGGTGCTGAGAAGAATGTATATTCTGAGGATTTGGGGTGGAGAGTTCCATAGATGTTGGTTAGATCTGCTTGGTCCAGATTTGAGTTCAAATCCTGGACATCCATGTTAATTTTCTGTCTCCTTGATCTCTCTAACCCCTCCTATTCAGTATAGTATTGAAAGCTCTAATCAGAGCAATCAGGCAAGAAAAAGAAATAAAGCATATTCAGTTAGGAAAGTAGGAAGTCAAATTGTCTCTATTTTCAGGCAACATGATTGCATGTTTAGAAGACACCATTGTCTCAGCCCCCAATCTCCTTAAACTGATAAGCAACTTCAGCAAAGTCTCAGGATATAAAATTAATGTGCAGAAATCACAAGCATTCTTATACACCAATAAAAGACTAACAGCGAGCCAAATCAAACTATACTACAAGACTGCCTGACTTCAAACTATATTACAAGACTACAGTAAATCAAAACAGCATGATACTAGTACCAAAACAGAGACATAGACCAATGGAACAGAACAGAGGCCTTGGAGGCAACGCCACACATCTACAAACATCTGATCTTTGACAAACCTGACCAAAACAAGCAATGAGTAGAGGATTCCCTGTTTAATAAATGGTTTTGGGAAAACTGGCTGGCGATGTATATAAAGCAGAAACTGGACCCCTTCCTGACACCTTACACTAAAATTAACTCCAGACAGATTAAAGATTTAAACATAAGGCCTAATGCCATAAAAACCCTAGAAGAAAACCTAGGCAAAACCATTCAGGACATAGGCATAGGCAAGGACTTCATGACTGAAAAACCAAAAGCATGAAAAGCCAAAATAGACAAATAGGATCTAATTAAACTCCAGAGCTCTGTACAGCAAAAGAAACAATCATTAGAGTTACCTGGCAGCTAACAGAATGGGAAAAAACTTTTGCAATCTACCCATCTGACAGAGGGCTAATATCCAGAATCTACAAAGAACTAAAACAGATTCACAAGAAAAAAACAAACAAACCCATTCAAAAGTGGGCAAAGGATATGAACAGACTCTTTACAAAAGAAGACATTTATGAAGCCAGCAAACATATGAAAAAATGCTCATCATCACCGGTCATTAGAGAAATACAAATCAAAACTACATTGAGATACCATCTCACACCAGTTAGAATGGAGATCATTAAAAAATTTGGAGACAACAGATGCTGGAGAGGATGTGGAGAAATAGAAACACTTTTACACTGTTGATGGGAGTGTAAATTAGTTCAGCCATTGTGGAAGACAGTGTGGCAATTCCTCAAGGATCTAGAAATAGAAATTCCATTTGACCCAGCAATCCCATTACTGGGTATAACCCAAAGGATTATAAATTGTTTTATTATAAAGACACATGCACACGTATGTTCATTGTGGCACTGTTTACAATAGCAAAGACCTGGAACCAACCCAAATGCCCATCGATGATAGACTGGACAAAGAAAATGTGGCACATATACACCATGGAATACTATACATCTAAAAAAAATCAATGAGTTCTGTCCTTTGTAGGGACATGGATGAATCTGGAAACCATCATTCTCAGCAAACTGACACAAGAACAGAAAATCAAACACCACATATTCTCACTCGTAGGTGGGTGTTGAACAGTGAGAACACATGGACATAGGGAAGGGAGCATCACACACTGGGGTCTGTTGGAGGGGATGGGGAGGGACAGTGGGGGTGGGGAGGTTGGGGAGGGATAACACAGGGAGAAATACCAGATATAGCTGACATGGGGAATGGAGGCAGCAAACCACCTTGCCATGTATGTACCTATACAACAATCCTGCATGATCTGCACAAGTACCCCGCAACCTAAAGTACAATGAAAAAAAATTAAAAAAATAAGTCTGTAGGAGGGACTCTTTAAGCATTCTGACCATGAATAGTTCTAATCATCTAAGTTATAATTAATATATACATATTTCTCAAGAGAATAGAATTGAAAAAGGCTTTCTTCTTTTTGATTTTTCTTCTTAAATATTTAAAGCAATGTATTGACAGTTAATAATAGAACTTCCACTTTGCCTTCAATTTGAAAGACTTAACTATAGTAGAAATTGATATGGGCAGAAGTATTGCTTATTCATTTGTCGTTCATCATTATCTCAAAGCATTCTTCTTGTATGCTATCATTCATTTAAAATTTGAGGAAAGAATAATTGCAATGCTGTGTTAAGATATTTTGAGGAAGAAATGCCCTCTGATATTTTTATTACACATCTTGATGGTTTTGGTCTATTGAAACCAACTTTCATTATTTCAAACAAAATTACAACATCATCTATAATTGGAAAAGTTCTTACTCTTGCTCCACATTTTACACTTGATTAGGAGTTTAAACAACAGGGCCTGATTATAGTGGTAACATCCAGCCATCTGTAAGTCAAAGGAAAATCTCTCCTAAATTGTATAGTGTAGGAAAGTCCAACGAAGATCTAAGTTTTTTCCATACTGTATTTCAATGCTGTTTTTTTATCTCCAAATAATTTCTTATAAATTTTTATTATCTCTGGATCCCTTTCATTTGCTGATGCCTTATTGGGTGATTCAGCATAAGTATGTTGATACTTTCTTTTGGGAGGTTTGGAGATATAGTCATCTCAGATGTAGATGGTCAGTTTTAGGTAGGGTGACCAACTGGTCCCAGTTTGCTCAATATTGTTTTAATTTTAAACCTGAAAGTCCTGCATCATGGAAACCCACTAAGTCCCTGGTGAACTAGAATTTGGTCACCCTACTTTGAGGTGGCATAAGCTCATTTTTATATGGAATATCTAGCATGCTTCGTAAAATTAGAATAGAATTTTGTTAAGGCTGTGTTTCTGATGACTCACTTTACTAATACATAGTCGACACTTGAGTAACATGGGTTTGAACTGCGTGGGTTCAATTATATGTGAATTTTCTTCTTACTTTGTCAATCCTGAGACAGCAAGACCAGCCCCTCCTCTTCCTATTCAGCTTCCTCAACATGAAGATAATGAGAATAAAGACATTTGTGATGATCTTCTTTCACTTAATGAATAGTAAATTTAATATATATTCTCTTCCTTACGATTTTCCTCATAATATTTTCTCCAGCTTACTTTATTGTAAGAAAACAATATATAATACATACAACATATAAAATATGTGTTAATCTATAGTTTATGTTATCAATATGGCTTCTGTTCAACAGTAGGCTATTGATAGTTAAGTTTTTAGAGAGTCAAAAGTTACAGGATGCTTTTTGACTGTGTCAGAGGTTGGCACTCAGCCTCCATGTTGTTTGAACATGGGTTAACAGTACTTAGCAACTACACGAATGAATGGATCTTTTGCCAAAGTATCACCTCTCCCCTACCCATTGGCCAAAGATTATAGATACTTCCTTTGTTACACAATGGTTCATTCCTTGCTGATATATACACATTTCAAAACGTTTCACTTTGGCTGCTTAACTTTAATTTATTCACTAGAATGAATGATGTCCAGGTGTTTCCTTAAGTTTAAGTCGTAGGAAATATAGAGTTCTATGAAAATATGACACTGAACTACAAATTTATCTGTATTTCTAGTTCATGAATTAGTTGCATTCAAGCAAACAATTGCTTAGAAGATTGACATTTTGCATTTTGATTAAAATGTCTTACTTTTTAAACTATTGTATAAAACATTAATGTTATCATCAGCTCTTTCTGTAGAACCATAGTACTATTTTAAATTCTTACCAATAATTGCTAGGATACATTAAAGTAAAATTTATATTCTTGGTAAAACATCAGACTATTTTGTGACTAAATAACAGGTGTTGGCTGGGTGTGGGAGTTCATGCCTGTAATCCCAGCATTTTGGGAGGTTGAGGAGGGTGGATTATTTGAGCTCAAGAGTTTGAGACCAGCCTGGGCAACATGGTGAAACCCTGTCTCTCTAAAAAAATACAAAAAATAGCTGGGTATGGTGGCACACACCTGTAGTCTCAGCTATTTGGGAGGCTGAGCCTTTGGAAGTCAGGTTGTTTTGAGTCATGATCACGCTGTTGCACTCCATCCTGTGACAGAGTGAGACTTTGTCTCAACAACAAAAAAATTACAAGTGTTTGTGTCTACTGTCTTCACTACTTATTTTCATTTAACCACTACCTTCCAGTTTATTTAATGATATATCACATAATTATAGTTTGTTCTCAAGTTAAGATTTTCTTTTAAATGCTAGCGTAAATTATTGACACATGTATAAAGATCTGAGCACAAATACAAAGTAGAAGGATAGAAAGTCTTACAACGACATGTTCGTGATTGTTGATGCTATTCATGGCATTGAGCTCTCAGGAACAGGATTGGTACCACAGGTTTCTGCAAATTCCTGTGCTTCTTAGTCTCCTTTTTCCTTCCTACTTTTATTTCTATTTTTTTATTAGCAGATAGCATGAATCTCTGTCCTTATTGAAATGCACACTCATTCTCTTGTTAGCGCATAGGAAACAGTGAATGCTGTTATGGAGAAGTAATATTTTGCTTTTGCATGCTTTCTGTTCTGTCATAATCTCCTATTCGCACAGTTGTTTTGAAATTATGGATAATTCCAGTGAGCTTACTATCAGATTTCTAGTTTCTGGCTCACTTCCTTGACTTTCCCCATAAGCATATTCCATACCCTCATCCCTCTGTTCAAGTCTCCAGGCACTTGCCTGCGTCATCTCCAGCACGTCCTTGGCCAGTCCCAGCCAAGTACACTGCTTCCTGTGTTACAGAGAAAGCAGACCCTTTCAGGCATACATTGCCTTGAATATCAGCTTCTCCCTCCACAAATGGATTACTATTTACATCGTTGCTTCCTTATCATTTCAGATTTTTAAAATGCCACCTCACCAGTCCCATCTCTTGAATCTCTCTGAGCAGAATTTTGTGGTTTATTTCTGCACCCTTAGGGCCCATCACCACGCTCAGGGTATGTTGTAGTCAGTAATTTCATGGAATGAGTGAGTGAATACTAGGCAGTGTTAGAGAATACTAGACATGAACAATCAATAGTAAAGTGAAGATAAAATTTATTTTGACCCCTAATCAGATACATTAAAGTAATTCTTAAGCAGTGTTGCAGGTACTTAAATCAAATGAGAAAATTATATTTGGTATTGAAATCATAATTCCACAAACAACTCTCTGTCCCCAGGTACATGCTGATCTCAAGTAAATGGTATTTCTATATCTTCAAATCAATTTCAGAGATATTTAGGGCTTGTTTTAGTTTTTATGGGACTAAGATTAATTTTTAAAAATGTGGCTTAGAGATACTTTCAAATGTGATTGATGATTTTGATTTCCACTGGTTTTGCTATGAAATCACATGGAATTAAATTGGTCACATTAAATTACCAATGCATATGATAATATTTTTTATGAAATTGAAACGTTTCCTTTGCTGAGAAAGGGAATTCTTAAGCTGTATTTAAAATTTATTCAACTGATGCTAGTGAAGTAGAAAATTTTCTGTAGTACATTGTTTTTCTAGATGAAAATAGCTTGACTAAATTATATTATAAAATAATGTGTTTATAAAAAATCATGTGCATTCATAAATGAATTGGATAATTCAGAAAAGTGAATATGACTACCCATAGATGATTACTATTACTGTTTCTATGTGTTATCTACACACATTTTTGAATATTTTACAAAAGTGGATTCATACTATGTTTGGTATTTCATAAATTTCATTTTTTTAACAATGTGCTGTGAGCAGCTTTCCATGCTAATAAGGTTAATTCCACAACCTCACTTTTAATGGCTCCAAAGCATTCAACTGATGAAAGTACAAAAATGTATTCAAACAATTTCTTATGATTGGACCATAATGTTTTAAAGATTATACTACTCATATAAAAATGCCAAATGCATTTTTATCAATGCATTATATCAATGTACTATATCAAAATGCATTTATTTTTCTACATATTTGATAATTTTACTAGGATAAATACCTAAAAGCAGAATTGCCCATTCAAAGGACATATACCTATTTAAGGATCTATATCTATGTGTGTTTGTGTGTATGTGTGTGTGTGTGTGTGCGTGTGCGTGTGTGTGTGTGTATGTGTGCATGCAGCCCAGGTATGGTTATTTCATCCAGCTGATTGGTCAAGTCAAAGAATAGCATATTACGCATTTTTGGCCAATGAATATAAGGGAATTTTGCCAGGCATCTTAGAATTATTTTTTCACTATGAAAACTATTTATGAACTAGAACTTTTCTTTGGTCTCTACTCTCCAGTGTTGATGTCTGAAACTATGATAGCTTTAGGTTCCTGAGGAAGCCAGCTAGTGAGAAAATACATACTCTCTAAGAATGGCACAGCAATAAAGATGGGAAGATTCTAATGATGGCAATGAACCAGTGAATTCACCAACCCTGGACTCACCCTGTCTCCATAGTTTTGCTATTTATTTAAAGAAAATCCTTTAGCATAAGGGAGAATTCTCAAAGTGAGAATATGAGGAGTTTGTGAGACCCTTTTAGAAAGTCCATGAATTCAAAACTATTTTCAAATTATTCTATGATAATATTTGCTCTTTTTACTCTCATTCTTCAGTGTACACAGTGGAGCTTTTCAGAGGCTAGGTGATGTGTAATTTGGCAATAAATTGAATACAGAAGCAGATATGAGAATCCGGTTGTCTTCTATCAACCAGATATTAAAAGATTAGTAAAAATGTAAAATGATTTCACTTTTCTCATTAAAGTTTTGGGAAAAAATTCTAAAGAATGAATTATTTATGTTAATATGTGATGAATTTATTTTGTTATTTTTTAATTTTAAAGAATGAATTATTTATATTAATATGTGATGAATTTATTTTGCTATTTCTAGAATAGAGGACTATGATAGCTTTAGGTTCATGAAAAGGCAGCTAGTGAGAAAAGACATGAGTTAGTAAGTATATTCTTAAAAATTTATTATTTTTATTTCTGGTATAGTAAATATTAATAGAAAAAATCCAAATAAACAAAAAGTTTTTAGAAACTTCAAACATTTTTAAGAATTTGTGGGATATTCTTGGTTTGTTTAGGCTGCCATAACAAAATATCATAAGCTAGGTTGCTATAAACAACAGAATTCAGCTCACAGTTCTGGAGTCTAAGAAGTCCAAAGTGAAGATTCTGGCAGATTTGGAACCACTTTCTGGTTCATAGATGGCACTTCCCTACTGTGTCCTCACATGGTGGAAGGGGCAAGGTAGTTCTTTGGGTTCTCCTTTAAAAGGTCGTTAATTTCATTCATTAGGGTTCTTCCCTCATGACCTAACCAATTATCAAAGGCCCAGTCTCCAAATACATATTGGAGATTAGGTTTCAACATATGAATTTTAGGGGAACATAAATATTCAGACTACAGAAGGAATCCTGACACCAAAGTTTTGCCCTAAACCAATGTCATTTCATTGTCTTTTGGTGTGAATAAGACAACACTGTTGTTGTTTTTAAATGAACTATGTTATTTGACAATAAATAGTTATTATTTTTGAGGGAGGTAGTGGTGATAAGCCCAATCTATCACTTTTGCAAGAATGATTTTAGAATTTTAATTTATCCTTCAAGGATATTAACTAGTTCAGAAATGTTCCCAGGTTGTAAAATGACTAAGCATATTTTTCTCATCTTTTCTTCTTCATTTTTTTCCCATTAATTTTGCATGGGATATAGAGATCCTTTTCATCCACAAATGTTCTTTTTTCCTTTCAAAGTTTTCTCTTTTTTTCTTTTAACTTACTGCCTGTCACCTTTTATTGAATCTTGAGTCTTTCTGTACATTTTCTCTTGTCTTTTCCCATCTCATTGTTTTCCTCTGCTCTGTTTCATCTTCATTCTGGGAAAATTGCTTGTCTGGTCTCTACAACATTAATTACATTGAAAACAGCATCAGTTCTGCTTCAATTTAGTTTGTCATTCCTATATTTTGTCTTTAGTATTCTTGAAATATTTCTTTATCCTTTCCATCTATCTAATTGTGATATCTTGTTTTCTTTCCTATCCCTTGGATTTTTTTTCTTGTAAGGACAATTTCTTGTGGTGTTCTACGGAGGAGATCAACTTCTAATAGATTGTTCGGTGCCATTGTTACTTTTTTTTTTTTTCAAACAGCATTTTTCCCTCTAGATCCCTATTTTCTCAACATGCCCCATTTTCATCTTAGTATCATTAAACAAAGAAAAATCTGTACAAACTGGTATCTGAGAGATCAAGGAGGTTGCACATAATTGACTCCATTTCTCCTCATAGTGTGATTTTTATCTGCTTCTCAGTTTACAGCTGGAATTGGGGGGAGGCTGGTGCACTTGCCTTTACTGCTAACGAAACCAAAATAACATTTACTTCTGCTCTGAATCATAGCACTTTTAACTCCATAGTGTAGTCCTCTGGAATTCTGGGTTGGATTTGAAGCATCCTCTATTCTACAACATTCTAGAAACATTCCCTGTGGTCAGCATTTCCCCTCACACAAGCATTTCACCTTTAGGGGTGACTACAACAGTGTTATTTTTCTTTTGCTTTCAGACCCAAACTTTGGAAGAAACCATATACTTTGTTGACAATACAGTTTGTGAAGGGAGCATGCCTTATTTTTCCCTTTGCAGTTCTCACACAAAAATTACCTTTAACACTGAAGTATCCTCCTCAATGATATCACATTACCAAGATGTTTTTACTTTCTTGGAGAAATATTTATGCTTGAATGATATCAATATTGAAATTATTTAGGCTTAGTTACTTTCGTGATGCCCATTTGTTTTCTTTAAATGCATAAAATCACAAAAAAAATTCTCTTAGGTGAATAGGCAAGAAAGTAGCAACTTTACTGCTAATAAGATCAGCGCTGGAGAGTTATAACACTAGTTTGTTGTCCTGCCCAAGTTTCTTTCTAGTTGTATTTATTGATTTATTTGTATTATTTTTAGATCTTCACATGATTCAGTCTAAATAATTGATATTCAAATAATTTTAATTCAGTAAAATAGGTAATTTAAAATTTATGTTTTAAACACAAACATTAAATGTTAAGAACAATATCACATTTTTGGTCAAAGTAATGATTTGATTTCAGTGCAAAAACCAGTTTCATTGCTGAGTACTTTTTTTTTTCTAGGAAGAATTTCACCTTGATATATTAATATGGATTAAGATTAGTTCACGAGAAAAGTGTTAGTGTGGAAGACATTTTGAAAGATGGCTTAATAGCACCATCGACTTCTGGATAAAGAAGAGACTGAATTTCAAAGAATAATTAGTAGGTTCTACTATGTAGTATTAGAGTGTCCTTGGGCACTTTTTAAAACCTTGTTTTCTTTCTAAAGAGGCACAAAATATCTTCACTAAATTGAAGAGTATCTTTTATTATTTTACTCGCTGGATATCTTACCCACTGTGTGGATTGTTACATGCTAAGAAATGTAGATGCAGAGAAAAATAATGTAAGGCTTGTTCAGTTTGGAAGTTTGATTAGTTACCATAATATCTAGCATTTCTTGTTCACATTCATGATCATTCTACTGGTGGTGTTATATTGCATGTGCAGAATCTCTGCAAACTGAATCAGCTTCAACAACTCCGATTAACTCTTAATGAAAAAAGTCGGACTCCATGACCCACAGACCCCTGAGGACATATTCCAGGACTTAGGTTTTAAATGTGGAAAGTATGTTTGCAGCACAAATTCAGTGCCAACTTGTTAGATATTGAGAAAATACTTTTACATCAAACTTTCATGAAAGTGGTATCACAGTTAGAAGTGAATGTGTAGCACTATAGGGAATTTTGTTTTTGTTGACACAATAATACCATTCATCACCTCAAGCATTTGTCATTTCTTTGTGTTAGGAACACTCCAGTTCCACCTTCTTAGTTTTTTTAAATTTTATTTTGTTTTTGTTTTTGTCTGATGGAATCTTGCTCTGTCACCCAGGCTGGAGTGCAGTGGCGTGATTACGGCTCACTGAAACCTCTGCCTCCTGGTGCAAGTGATTCTCCTGCCTCAGCCTCCTTGGGTAGCTGAGATTACAGGTGCATGCCACATTTTTAGTAAAGATGGGGTTTCACCATGTTGGTCAGGCTGGTCTCGAACTCCTGACCTTGTGATCTGCCT